>JAPMOQ010008111.1:365477-380913 GCA_026543055.1 Argiope trifasciata
AGGTCCGGAATGTGCACCTCGGAGCCCCTTTTTCGAATTTTTAATTAGAATTTGAATTAATTAAAATTTAAGTGAAATTTCGACGTTTTTCCGCTATAACTTCCGAAAATAATATCGCACAAACAGGATTTTTACATCAATTTAAAGATTAAAAAATTAGCCTTCTAATGGTATCAGTGTTTTAATGTAAAATTTAAGCTTCTATTTTTAACGAATTTTTAAAGAAATATTTTAACCATGTTTTTTTAGCAAGTGACTAGATAAAATAAAAGAATGCTGGAAGTTCGAATAAAAAAAATTATCATGGCAAATAAATCTAAAGCAATACAACTTTCAGCATGTAACTGGATAAAATAAAAAAAACATAAAATGTGATATTTTCTAAAAAAAAAATCAATGCAAAGCAAAGGTTTCTTTAATCGTTTGCAATATCTAAATCATTTATTCCATAAATCTTCTTTATTTACAGTAAACCTGATTGAATTTAGACAGGATATGCATTGAAATCCCAACTTAATGGCATATTTATGTAATCTTTTGCAATATCTGTATCATTAATTTAATACTTTTTTCCCTTTCTCGCTTTCTTTAAAAAACACATTTAATATTTTGGCAATTTTTTTTTAATATTTTGGAAGCATAATCGATGGTTAAAACTGACTGATTTATAAAATTAAAGAATATTATTAGGAAAAGGTGTACTTTTAGAACTTTCCGTCCATCATCTCAAAGAAAATATTAATTTCAGGTCAATCAATGCCCGGAATTACTTAAAGGCTAATGAATATGTGATTTAATTGAAAATTTTAGAACGCTTTACACATAGCGAACCAGCTGGTCGCCAAAGGCGGCTAGTACTTATAATAAAGCTCAATGTGTGTGTGTGTTGGTGCTCTACAGGCCAGACCGTTGGACCTACAGCAACCAAATTTGGTACATGTATACCTTGGAGGTCCGGAATGTGCACCTCGGAGCCCCTTTTTCGAATTTTTAATTAGAATTTGAATTAATTAAAATTTAAGCGAAATTTCAACGTTTTTCCGCAATAACTTCCGAAAATATGATCGCATAAACATGATTTTTACATCAATTTAAAGATTAAAAAATTAGCCTTCTAATGGTATCAGTGTTTTAATGTTAAAATTTAAGCTGCTATTTTTAACGAATTTTTAAAGAAATATTTTAACCATGTTTTTTTAGCAAGTGATTAGATAAAATAAAAGAATGCCGGAAGTTCGAATAAAAAAAATTATCATTGCAAAATAAATCTACAGAAATGCAACTTTCAGCACGTGACTGGATAAAATAAAAGAAATATAAAATGTGACATTTTCTTTAAAAAATAAATGCAAAGCAAAGGTTTTTACAATCGTTTGCAATATCTATATCATTAATTCAATAAATCTTCTTTGTTTACGGTAAACCTGATTGAATTTAGACAGGATATGCATTGAAATCCCAACTTAATGGCATATTTATGTAATCGTGTGCAATATCTGTATCATTAATTTAATACTTTTTTCCCCTTTCTCGCTTTCTTTAAAAAAACATATTTAATATTTTGGCAACATCATCGAAATTTTTTTTAAATATTTTGGAAGCATAATCGATGGTTAAAACTGACTGATTTATAAAATTAAAGAATATTAATAGGAAAAGGTGTACTTTTAGAACTTTCCGTCCATCATCTTAAAGAAAATACTAATTTCAGGTCAATCAATGCCCGGAATTACTTAAAGGCAAATGAATATGTGATTTAATTGAAAACTTTAGAACGCTTTACTCATGGCGAACCAGCTGCCAAAGGTGGCTAGTCAGTAATAAAAATGCCTATAGTAAAAATTGAAATATAGAAATCATAAACAAAAAAATAAATAAATCTAGATAGTGAAAGAGACGCGGATCCATTCTAAGGAAAGGATTTTTAAAAATTTCTTTTTGAGGAAGGAATAAATTTATTTCGTAACGAATTGTCCACTAAGTAAGTACTAAGTACTGTGGCTATTGAATTAAGATCCTTCAAAATCACCTTTCGGATGTGTTAATTTTAAACAAAACATATCTCTAATATTCAGAAACATATTAATTAACTTGTCGTATTAAATGTAAGAACATAACTCAGCAATCTATACAAGAACCTCTAAAAATATTGTTTGCCAACAGATTCTAAAACACCCCTGGCTTTTGCACATGCGTTCAATTCGTCAAAATTGGGGTAAGAGGAAAGATGAAAGGTAATGTTTATATTTAACGATAAAGTAAATTCGGATAACACAAAGACTGAATTAAAATAAAATAATAAGGTCAGAGACGACACAATACTCACATACACTAAAAAAAATGAATATATAAGTATTTAATAGGGTTGGAATAAAGGTCAAAGAATGGCGAATAATTAAAGAAATGCGCTAACCCTTCGTGTCTCACCCCTTAATGAGTTAAAATCGTCGAAAAATGGTTATTTCAGAAATTACTGAAACGAACAGTATAAAATAAAAGCATAGAATACCGGGAAAAATGTTTACTTTTAAACCATTAACCGAAATTAATTTTATTATAATTTAAGAGCATTAAAGAAAAACAATGGCTTAATATACTACATTTAAACATTAAAACTGAGGATTCGGTTCTAAGTCTAAGAAATAAAAATATGTTTAATTTTTATGAAATTCATATTTTTTGGAGATTAAAAGAATAATGCAATTATAGAAGAACTGCTTAGTAAATTATTCAAAAATATTTAGCATACATAGTTAAAAATACTTATAGTTTCAGAAACTATGAAATCTTAAATAATTTATGAATGTTTAATCAATATGACACAAAAAATATAATATTGATATAACACTAACCTTATGCCTACTATCATAAAGTGAGAGAGAGAATCTAATATTCATAATATTACTAATTACTTTTTTATAACTTAGGAGTAAAATAAAATTATTGATTTAAAATATTACCGCAGTTACAATAAGTTTTTACAAAATAAGAAAAACAAAAACTACTTAAAGGCAGGGCCGGCCACCTGGAGAGTCAGGCGGGTGCTACGCACCCGCTCCCGGAGCGGAGCCCCCATATTGTTTAAGATTTAAAACAGTGTTCTGAACAATATTAACGTTACGCATATTACAAATTAACAAGCTTGTTTCCATTTGGCTGACTGAATATCGGCTGACGTCGTTATTAAGCAAAATTCGTTCGTGATATCTATAAAATGCGGGGAAAGTTCTATATCTACATTTATACTCTATACTTATAATAAAGCTCAATGCGCGCGTGTGTGTGTGTTGGCGCTCTACAGGCCAGATCGTTAGACCTACAGCTACCAAATTTGGTACATGTATACCTTGGAGATTGGGAATGTGCACCTCCAAGCTCTTTTTTTAGAATTTTTAATTAGAATTAATTAAAATTTAAGCGAAATTTCGACGTTTTCCGCTATAACTTCCGAAAATATTATCGCACAAACATGATGTTAACATCAATTTTAAAATAAAAAAATTAACTTTCTAATGGTATCAGTGTTTTAATGTATAACTCAAGCTTCTATTTTTAACGAATTTTTAAAGAAATAGTTAAACCATGTTTTTTTAGCACGTGACTGGATAAAAAAAAAATAACGAAAGTTCAAATTAAAAAAAAAAAAAAAACTAACACCCCAAATTAAATCTAAAGAAATGCAACTTTTAGCACGTGACTGGATAAAATAAAAGAAACATAAATGTGATATTTTCTAAAAAAATAAATACAAAGCAAAGGATTCTACGATCGTTTGCAATATTTAAATTATTAATTCAATAATTTATATTTATACAGGATATGCATTCAATTTCCGGTCCAAAGGCCAATTTGTAAAATATTATTAATAGGCATATATATTGTTTAATACTATTCATTTGATCTAAATGAAGAAAATAATCATATTTTATGTAGCTTGAGTCAAACAATGCATTTATGAATAAAGAGGTTTTAGATTTCTTCATATTTTGCTCTGTAAGCCATATTTTACAAAATATTTTTATTAATATTTTAAATAAAAGTTGCTACATCAATCAGTCTTCTAAATCAATAATTAAAGCTGACTGACTTATAAAATTAAAGAATATTATTAGGAAAATGTGTTCTTTTAGAATTTTCCGTCCATCATCTTAAAGAAAATATTAATTTCAGGCCAATCAATGCCCGGAATTACTTCAAGGCTAATGAATATATGGTTTAATTGAAAATTTTAGTATGCATTACTCATGGCGAACCAGCCGATCGCCAAAGGCGGTTAGTTTATAATAAAGCTCAAAGTGTGTGTGAGTGTGCGTGCGTGCTATCTACAGGCCAGATCGTTGAATCTACAGCTACCAAATTTGGTACATGTATACCTTGGAGGTCCGGAATGTGCACCTCGAAGCCCTTTATTCGAATTTTTCACTAGAATTAGAATTAATTAAAATTTAAGAGAAATTTCGACGTTTTTCCGCTGTAACTTCCGAAAATATTATCGCGCAAACATGATTTTTACATCAATTTAAAGATTTAAAAAAAAAAAATTGCTTTCTAATGGCATCAGTGTTTTAATGTATAACTAAAGTTTCTATTTTTAACGAATTTTTAAGGAAATATTTTACCCATGTTTTTTCAGCATGTGACTGGATAAAATAAAAGAAATATAAAATGTGATATTTTCTAAAAAAATAAATGCAAAGCTAAGGTTTCTATAATCGTTTGCAATATCTAAATCATTTATTCAACAAATCTTTATTTACGGTAAGCCTGATTGAATTTATACAGGATATGCATTGGAATTCTGACTTAATGGCATATTTCTATAATCTTTTGCAATATCTATATCATTAGTTCAATAATTTATTTCCATTATAAAATGTGATAGTTTCTAAAAAAATAAATGCAAAGCCAAGGTTTCTATAATCGTTTGCAAAATCTAAATCATTTATTCAATAATTATTTTCCCTTTTTCGTTTTCTTTAAAAAAATATATTTAATATTTAGGCAACATCACCGAAAAAAACATTTTTAATATTTTGGAAGCATAACCGAAAAATTATTAGAGAATTAAACTCAAAAAGTTTTCACGAATAAAGTTTAACTACTAACAACTGAATATTTTAACTTTAACTATTTCTTAAGTTTTGTACTGATTTTAAAGAAAAAATAACATATATTTTTTTATCTATACTTATAATAAAGCTCAATGTGCCTGTGTTGGCGCTATACAGGCCAGACCGTGTGATCTACAGCTACCAAATTTGGTACATGTATACTTTTGGGGTCGGGAATGTGCACCTCGGAGCCATTTTTTCGAAATGTTAAAGAATTTGAATTAATTAAAAAGCAAGCGAAATTTCAACATTTTTCCGTTATAACTTCCGAAAATATCGCACTAACATGATTTTTACATCAAGTTAAAAATTTTAAAAAATAGCTTTCTAATGGTATCAGTGTTTTAACATATAAACTTCTGTTTTAAATGAATTTTTAAAGAAATTTTTAACCATATTTTCAACGATATATTTCGGATAAAAAAATATAATTTAATCTGCAAAAGCACATCAAAGGGAAAAAATTAGGTTTTATCACCGTGTTGCCATCATTTTGACGGAAGTTCACATTTTTAAGGAATGAACTATTACTGCAAATTAAATATAAAGAAATGTAATTTTCAGCACGTGACTGGATAAAATAAAATAAATATAAAATGTAATATTTTCTTTAAAAAGACTGAAATTTCAACAAATGAATCGATTGTTGCAATTCATACAATGAATTGCACAACAAAATATATTATTGAAACAAAAACTGTTTGAATTTTAATTTGATGCATATTGGTAAATACTTTTTATGGGAATTTCAAAAATATAGATTTGGCAACTATCTTTGTGCGAGATACTTTGAATTTACACAATTTATCGCAAATGGCCATCGAAATTTCCTATCATGTTTGATTATTCAAAATTTAGGCAAAATCATATTTTAGCCCACCTCTGGCGACTTTTTCAAAATCTCGCTAAATCGAAAGTATTTGAATTAAAAGGTTAAGGAAAAAGAATTCTTACCTTTCGCCAAAAAATTCTTATTATTCGCCAAAGGTGGGCTAAAATAAGATCGACCCCAAAGTTTATTTTTAAATAATTGCTTTCAAACGCATTCTCTTTTCTTTTGAAGTACATACAGTGTCTCACAAAAGTGATGGGACACTTGTGCTTTACAAAAGGAAAATGTTATAAAATAAATAAATAAACATGTATAAATTTTTTGTGGGTGTATTTCATACTCAAATTTTGTAACAATTATTACATAACATACATTTTGTCAAAATATTAAAATATTAATTTAATTAAAATATAATTGTTAAGAACGGAGCAAAAATTAGCTCACATAAGTGATGGGACACCATTAGATATGCAACAAAAATCGTCTGAAATAAGCAATAAAAATATTTTTAGGGGCTTTATTTTTACTCAACAGCAATTGGCAATAATTTATAAAATCGTCTGCAATATTTCTCTCCAGATTGCTTTGGAATTTTTGTGTTTTTTAGCTCTGTGCAGCCATGAATGCTAAACGAAAAGAAACTTCGCCTGAAGTTCGAAAATTAATTATTAATTTGCATATTGAACGTGGAAAATCTATTAGAAAAACTGCTGAAACTGTTAATTTGAGTCATTCAACAGTTTTCAACATCCTTAAACGATATAAAAAGAATCATATGATTCAGGATAAAGGAAGACCTGGCCGACCATCAAAGCTATCTAATGGATTAAAGCGAATTATTGTTCGAATTATTAAAAAAAAACCAAGAATGAGTGCTCCTAAAGTTGCTGCTGATTTACAAGCATTATATGGAGTAATTGTTAATCCTGAGACTATTAGAAGAGTAATTCGATCTGCTGGATATCAGGGTAGAGTAGCCAGGAAAAAATTCTTCGTAAGTGAAAAGAATAGAAAACTCAGTCTGGCATTCGCAAAATCCTACATAAATAAGAATTCTAATTTCTGGAATAAAGTTATATTTGCTGATGAGTGTAAATTTAATATATTTGGCTCTGGCGGTAGAATCTTGGTGTGGAGAAAACCCAGGGAATAATTTCGTTAAGAGAACTTGGTGCCAACAGTAAAACATGGTGGAGGAGGAGTTATGGTATGGGGGTGTATGTCGTCCGCTGGAGTCGGTAATCTTGTTTTTATTGACAGTATAAGGGATCAGTACAAGTATATCGACATTTTAAAGCAAAATTTGAAATCTTCAGCACGAAAATTGAACCTTCATAACGATTTTAAATTCTACCAGGATAATGATCCCAAGCACATTGCTTTGAACGTTAGACTCTGGCTGCTGTATAACTGTCCTAAAATAATAAAAACACCACCACAATCTCTTGACTTAAATCCCATAGAGAATATTTGGCAAGAATTGGAATCAAGAATTCGCAAACACACCATTTCTTCAAAACAACAATTAAAATCGGGGCTTCAAGAAGAATGGGGTAAAATCACTCCAGAAATCACAGAAAAATTAGTCAAATCCATCCCAAGAAGATTAAATCATGTTTTAAAAGTAAAAGGAAATAAAACAAAATATTAAAACCTTTTAAAAAGTAAAATTTTTGGATAAATATTTGATGGAAAAGTAAGTGTCCCATCACTTATGTGAGCCATTTTTGTGCTCCTTTCTAAATAACTGTATAATTTATTTAATTTATTTTAATATTTTGACAAAATGTATATGATGTAATAATCGTTACTAACTTTAAATATAAAAAACACACTAAAATTTTTTGTACATGTTTATTTATTTATTTTATTACATTTTCCTTTTGTAAAGCACAAGTGTCCCATCACTTTTGTGAGACACTGTATATGCTATATCATCTTCTATAAACGTCTTTTAACATCTTCGATTCTACTAACAGTAAAGAAGCAACTAAATGCACACAGTTCTTTCATCTTAAGGCCTTTATTATGAATATTCATTATAAAAGTGATTTTTAAACATTTTAAATTATTTCAAAAGTTTGTATACAAATTTGCTTTTTTTGCTTAGTGTGCTTGTTTGCCATATTAATAATTTAAATCACTACTGGATGTAAAAACAATATCATGTTCTCGCATGATAAAATAGAATATACGATAGCAAATTTTAAGTTATCATGCGAGAATATTATTATTTTTGAGTCATTATTTGTCTTAATTAATTAAAGTCATTAACCAGTTAAAACCATTTGAAACAATCACAAGACTTCTATCTCTTTTTTTATTGTATATAATTAATTATAATATAATTAATTTAATATATAATTAATTTTTAATAATTAATTATGTATATAATTAATATAATATTACATATAATTAATTTTTCTATATAAAATTAAAAAAGACCTTCAATTTCAATTTTTCTAGTTAGCAAACAAAGTTTTGGAGCTTGACCGATTTTGAGTTAAAAAGAACTCCTCATTTTTCTAAATACCGACACATGCGTAATCTGACAGTCAGGTCGATCTTATTTTAGCCCACCTTTGGCGACTTTTTCAAAATCTCGCCAAATAATCAGCGATAATGATTCCAAAATGACAACCCTGACAACATCTGAAGAAAATACTTCAAATACTTTCAATTTGGCGAGATTTTGAGAAATTGGCGAGATTTTGAAAAAGTTGCCAGAGGTGGGCTAAAATAGGATTTTACCCTGACAGTCTCATGATTGTTTCTAACTGGTTTAAATTGATTAATTAATTAATTCAAGCAATTCGTAAGAATTCAGAAGATAAATTTGAAATAATATTTTAAATTGAAACCAAGTTGTTACTATAGTTGGTGATAAATCTCCGAATGTGGCTTCTGTATAATTTTCTAATAATCCTAAAAGCGAAAAATGGATGCCTCAAAAGTGATTACTCGCCAATTTGTTGCCTATGCAATGTGAGGCTTCAACAATTTTTCGCCTACGTATTCTGAGGCTTCAAAAACCTACCAAAAGAACATCATGTTCTTACATGATAAAAAGGATTCAGGCAAGAAAATTCAACAATTATTTGTATATAAACTTCAATATATTAGAGGAATATAAAATCCGAATGCATGCTACTGGCCACAGTCGGTATATGCTTGCTGAGGGTCCCTGACTGTGATGTTCTTGTGGAACTCCTCTACAATAATCATGCTTTTATACATCTTAACCAGATTTTTGTTAATAATAATATTTTTAAATTAAATATTAATTAATTAAAAATAAGTAGTACTATTTTTGTAAATTAATTAAAAAGTAAGTTAATTAAATTATTTTTATAGAATAAGTAAGATATATTGACTAACTGCCAAGCCATCTGAGATAAAAAAAAAATGTTTATGTATACATATATAATTTCAGCTTCCCTTCCATTCTCAGGTTGTCATAACATCATTTATAAAAGAGCAAATGAAAACTGGATTTAAAAAAATTGGAGGAGGGGTCTTGCCCTTACTTGGTATTTGCCCTGTGCTGGCTCTGGAGTTTACTTAGTATGTCATTATCTCAATTTAAATTCTAAAATATTTACAAACATTTAACCTCATTTTCTATAATGTTATGAAAAAAAGTAGATGGCAGGCAGTCTAGAGACATACAAGATAAAAAGAAACATAATTACACATTTTAGCCGAATTGTTAAAATAATATGATCTCCCATACAAAAGAATCGGGTACAAGACTGCGAATGGCGTCAAGTCGTAGCTTTTTTTTTTACGACAATTAGTCGCGAAATATATAAATCTTTTTTGATCTTATTTTATTAGTCAGCGTTGCGGGTTTAGTTTTAAAAAAAAATCCGTTTTTACAAGGGTCTTTATAGGTTTTGCTCTAATTTTTTTTCGCCCAATGGTACCCGATTCCCTTTGTTTTACCAATAATCAACATAAAACAAATCATTGCTTTATGTTGAAATGTGAAACTAAATAAATCAGATTATTAAGGTATCCGACTACGTTAAAAACACTGGTTTTCAACCACATTGGCGAATTTTTAAAAAATGTTATTTTTTGTAGCTTACACTTTCCTCTTTCTGAAACAGTTTATCTTTTCTAGGAAAAAAAAAGGCCTGACCTATCATCCAGGACAATGTGAAGCAAAACATATTTTTCAGCTAAAATTTGTCTTTAATTTCAATTTTAATAAAGAAGTTAACATAGTATTTCAAAAATTAATAGAGGTATTTGCGTAACAACTTCAGCAGGTGTTTTAAATAATAGGGGAAATGAAATGAGCCAAAAGTTTTATTCTTGGTGAAATACTTTTTTTATTTATAGGTATTTTTAGAAAAATTAAGTTGTAAATTTAAGGAAAAATGCGTATATACATTTTATTTGCCCATAACTTTTATACATCTCAAAATGTTTATTAAATTTTGGTTCATTTCATTCATCATTGTATTCTATAACTTGTGTGCAAAGAAAAATAAGATTGCTGCGTTACAATTTTTTGTAGAATGTTGACCGCTTCGGTTCAATTTCATCAAAATTTACTACACATTTACTTATTTCTCAAAATATATTACACTTTCAAATACTTTTTTTTGTATTTATAGTGTTTATAACTCACAATACATCTAAAAATGATAAAATATTTTTTTAAAAATCAAATTTTTCTAAATTTTTTCTTTGAACGTAGTCGAATACCTTAAAATAATCATCTCTTACCATGCAAAGTGCCACTGGTAGAATAATAATATTTCCTGGTAACTACACGTATGCTTAGTACACCGAAAATCGCTTACTTCTATTTTCCTGAAGACGACTTTTCCCCCTTCAAGCAATCAAGTCCGTCAGCAGTTGCTAAGAGTGAAAATGTTATATTACCCTGGTGATTAACTATTTCTCAGCTCAAGGCTAAAGGTTAGTTTATCTTATATTCAGAATTCCAGTTATAAATCATTGAAGAAGATGTTCTCTTCAGAAGGGAAAAAAAAAATCATAAATCTGTCATCACATTAGGTATCGTACTGCTAAGATCGGTCAATTTTTTTTTTTTTTTTTTTGATTTCCAGGATGGAAGAGTAACCCTTGAGTAAATCCTTTTCGTTTCTTCGTTTTCATAAATATTCTTTTTCGTTAATCTATTTCCATATTTTTCAAATAATTTTGACTCTTTTTGCATTTGAAATACGAACAATCTTTCAACGCGCGGTGGTTTCACAGGGAAACCACCATTTTCTAAAATTTATTTCTAAACGCGTAATAGTTCCACAGCGAAACCGAAGATTGAAAAATAATATTTTATCTTTAATAATTGCCTGTAGATGACAGCACATTACTTAATTTAATTTTTACCAACCGAAAAATGCATCGTTTATAATGCCGTTTTTTTCATATTTTCTATTCAATTTTTTTTTCCGGCAAATACACAGCAACAAAAAATCTAAATGTGCCCATAAATTTGATGTATGTAAGCCCCTGTAACATGCAAATTTTTTTCAAATCAAATAACGGAAGAAAAGTTCACCAAACTTGACTTTTTTTTAGGTGGCTTAGGAGAAATACCACCGCGCATCTAGAGCATGCAATACAAGGTGGTAACTCTTTCAGCAAGAACTTGAAGAAACAGATTTTTCTTCTTTCCTTTGCCTCTCTGTCTCAGTAAATCAAGAGGGGGATAATTTATGGGGTTTGGCCATGTGTTCTGTGGGTGAGGAATCTGTTTATTTTGAGGTAAGGATTATAGGGAGTTTGAAATTTTTCCATATCAGAAAAAAGATAATAATGCGCCAAACTATAGCTGATTTTGAAACTGGGCTAGCAACAGAAATTTCAAACACGGATAATTAGGAAATCAAGTCAATCAGGAAATTATTTGTGCATACTTTTCTCGATTATTGAATCTTATAATTTTTTTTTCGTGTTGCAAGAAATTATTTTTTGCCTTTTTACCTTGGTTATCGAATCTTATAATTTTTTTTTTTTTTTTTCATATTTTAAGGTTGTGTAGATAATTTTCATTGATAATATTGTATGATTTTGTATTTCCATAAATGGATAATGAATAATTGTGTTTCAAAGTAAATTCAGAAAAAAATATCGTAGGTGCGCGGTGGTTTCGCAGCGAAACCACCACCCACAGTGGGGTGCAATCCACTGTAAATTTTTTAAAGGTATTTTTATTCTCCTTAGACCCTATGCATGCAAAGTAATTACAACCTTTTTAAAAATTCAGAAAACTTAAATTTGCGTGCGTCAAAGGGTTAAATTCTATAATTTCGTTGTGCGCATCACAATAGTTTATGTGAATTTTATTCTTCTCATAGTTTACACTCCAAAGGTATCCGACTAAGTTCCGAAGGGATTCTTCCAAATAATAATAATAATAATGCTTATATGATGCTGATGTATTGCTATATTGCTAGTATACAATAAAATTAATATACTAGCAGCCTTTGGCCATCAGCCGGTTCGTCAATCTCAATGCTCTTTAAAATTGTCATTTAGATACTTTACGTAGCATCGTTGTCAATTAAATATTTTATATGACGTCTTTTAATAGCTTCCTCATCAAAATATTTTTAAGGTTCAAATTTTAATAGTCATATAATGCACTCATGCATTTATAGAGGGGTTGATTTCATAATGTACTAATTGTATCTCTAATTATCTGTCAGCTCCCGCAAAATTTCAGCATTAAATTAAAGTGGAAATGATTAAACAACAAATTGACAAAAAAAAACTTTTTTTTTTACTGAAACCAAGCATTTTTTTAAAAAATATATAAGTACTGAAAAGAGAATCGTTATGTGTACTACAGAATAATTTCAACAATTCAAGTAATATTTCAAGAATTATTCAACAAGAATTTCTTAAATTCATCATAAAAATCAGTCTTTAGTTTTACTTTCAAAAGAATTTAAATAACAATATTTTATTTAGTTTCGATCGATAAACATAATTCAAAAATTTATTAAGTCTAAATTTTATACGTACTTTAAATTTAAGGAATCATATTCTACGAAATATTCTTGATACTTCAACTTTCAATTAAGAAAATGAAAGTTTCAATCTTCTACTATCAAATTTGATCGACTTAAGAAGTTTTGAATAGAATAGTTTAGAACAATCAACATTTTGATTAGGCCAGTTAGTCTTGAGAAACCCTGGATACTAATTATCTTAGGAATGCTCGATAAAGTAGTTTAAAATTCCCCGTCGGTTTTTTTTTTAAATAGTGATTTTTAAATATTCATAAATCAGCCAATTTTTAAGGCTGCCTTAGTTGATTAAAAAGTATCTTTAATTTAAAATGTTAGTATCTGAAAAATATTTTATTAAATATGATTAGCAGAACAGAAGATCTAAAAAGTTAAACATTATTCATTTAATAAATCATTTATAGCTATGTTACAATCTATATAATTATTTACATCATTTAAACTCTCTTTATAGACATATTTATTTCTATTATAAAAGTTTTACAAGTTAGCCCTTGGGCCTTGAATTGAAAAGATATTTATTAAACAATATTTGTCTTAAATAAAGCTGATTTATTTAATTACTAATACTATAAAAGTCATAACAACTTTTCTTTGCCTTTTCTTTTTAGAAAAAACACATTTCGTATTTAATTCATTTTATTTAGACACATGCTTAAAATTATATTTTTATACGTTTAATTTAAGATAATAGTTTATTTATATTTTAATTTGAGTTTTTGTCTGTCTAATGGCAACATATTAATAAAAGATATATATATATATATATTTCTTTTTCACTCGTAACTCGTGCGTGCAGCTTAAGTTTTATTTTAATTGTTGAAAAATATAATTAAATTACTTTTAAAAAATTCATTAAAAATAGAAATTTTACTTTGTTTATTAAAATAATAGTATCACTAAAAAGATAATTTTTTATTTTTAATATGATGTAAAAATCAACTTTGTGCCATAATATTTTCGAAAGTTATGACGAAAAATTTTCGAAATTTCGCTTAGTTTTTAATTAATTCGAATTCTGTTTAAATTAGAAAAAATCGCTCCGAGGTGCAAATTCCCGCCCCCCAAGGTATACATGTGCCAAATTTAGTAGCTGTAGGTTCTATTGTCTGGGCTGTAGAGCACCAACACACACATACATTGAGCTTTATTATCTAATCTAATACTATAATACGAGGAATGGTTGCCAAGTCGAAAATCGCCCCAGAATTAATAAACTCCTGTAAACTTGGGGGTCTGCGGTTTTTGGCCACGAGGAATCGATTGGCGCCGGTTTTGAAGTTTACAATGGTGCACTTTAACCAGTTATCTTTTCACCAATGGTTTCACAAATTTTCTTATGGCATGTATTGTTTTGATAAATCACAATTGAAAATTTAAATCTTCGAGTTAGCTTCAATACCTGTTTTCTCCAAGCGGAGCTCGGTCACCCGCTGGTAAGTATAGATAAAAGGATAAAACAATGAATAAAAGTGAAAATTTGTAAGCATATAAGTTGATTTAAAAAAAAGGTATATTTTAATATTAATTTTAGCATTTATTTGCAAAAACTAAAATTGTGTTAAAAATTATTACAAATCTGCATTTTTTTTTTTGTAACTTTACATGTGTAGCATATCCTAGTGTGTAACTATTATCTAAGTATTATCTTCAAAAATAAAATTTTTGAACGAAATATGTGAAATTATCTATGCAATTTTGGAAATTTTTGAACTACATATGAAATTATCTATGCAATTTTGGAAATTTTGCAACAATATTTTCATAAAACATTCATAAATCCATTTCTAGATTACCAAGCACCAAATCCCTATTTCATTGCATTCTGCATCTTATAAAGAGCACTAATTTTGAGTTTCATAAGATATTTTGATTATTTTTTGAGGTATGATTATACTCGTAGAGTAGAATTACGAAGGGAAAAAAAAAAACTCTTCTTTAGAAAATGCATTTAAAGTTTTTAAATGGTTATAAATAAGCGTCACTTACATATCAATAGACTGCTGTAACTTGGCTTGACATAGAGTCAAAATAAAGATACCACTAAAGACAGAAACGTACCTATTTTTTCAACCCAGCCGGATACCTTAAAAAACTTTTTTTTTTCTTTCTTTAAATATATATCATATATCAAGGCTTATTAACTCAGGTTTTTAGGTTGTTTCTTTCATTTCCCCAAACCCGATATTTCTGTATTGATTTCAATTTAATATCTAAGCATAAACCAGTTTTAAGTATTTTTGAAAAGATTGTAATAATAATAAACTTAACTGTAGATCATCTCCAAAAGAATTGGAAACAGTGTTTCACATATATACAAATTTAGATTTAAAATTAGTTTTAAGAAAAATGGCAAAAATAAAGTTTTAACGCATTCTTAAATTCTGAAGTACAAAGAATGTCATAACTGGTGACTTTTAAGGTAGTCATCAATTGCAAAAACAATACTGAAGTACGAAGAATGTCAAAACTGGTGACTT
>JAPMOQ010008111.1:387414-471615 GCA_026543055.1 Argiope trifasciata
ACAATGTGTCAATATTAAAACTTTTTTTACACAGTGTCACTACTATTTAACTAAGAGTAAGTACGTTGTAAAATTAATATAAAAATAGATAAATCAATTAAGCATTATTATTCCTTAATATTTAAAAAAGGAGATTCAAATTCTCTTTCAACATACAATTAAATAGGAAAATCAATCTACAAGAAAGGAAACCAAGTTATAATGAAATGCAATAAAATTTCTATTTAAATATTCTATTTCTATCATATTGTTATGGGTTGTAGGTTGATAGGAATTTAATTAAAATAATACAAACGAAAATTTATTTTATTGCAGTTAATTTATAAATATTTACAACAAATAACACAAAAATATTTCAGTCTTAGAAAAAAATTAAATAAAAATAACAAACATTTGTATTTTGTTAGTACATATTATGCCTAAAAATTAAACATTTAAAATCCTAACCAAAGCTTTAAGATTTAACAACTAAATGCATTGATGTTTTCATGTAATAACTGCATTGGAATTCTATTAAAATATTAGTAAATTTAGAAAAGTTATAGTAAAGTAATAACATTTTAATAAGCCGTTTTTCATATGTTAAATCATTATATATTTAACAAATAATTCTAGCAATATTAAGGGCAGAAGAATAACAAGTCTTAAAAATATAAAATAATTATGTATGCAAAATAAAACAATAGATTTAAAACCACAAATATCATGAAAATTATACTTTAATAAATTAGTTTCTTCACAAATTTATAGCATGTTTTAATAATTTTCTGTCTCTATTTTAGAATATGAATCAATCAAACATGCTAAGCATATAAGTAGATATGCAAATAAAGATTGAAAATACCTGGACTCCATTATCAAAAACTTCTTGCCACACAATGTAACTCTTGTTAAGAGATTTTACAATATCCAGTAAACTAAAAATATAAGAATTAAATATTTTTTCTTAAACTACATTAACTGGAAAATGCATACTCAGTTAAAATCTTTCATATAAATAAAAGTGTATATAAACACTAATGCTTACTTCTGCATATAATATTGCTCCAATTTTGAATAATCACTTCCCAAACCATGGCTTTTCATGAAAGCAGTGATATTTGGATTAGATTTCCTGTCAATGAGAAACATTAAATTGATTTTAATCATAGCAGTTAAATAGAAATCAGAAATAAATCCAAGTAATGTATTTACAGACATACAATATCATTATACATGTTTTAGAAAATTATTTCTTTTGATAATACGTGGGATAATCTGAAAATTAGTTGAACCTGGCTACTAGAAAATATATTGACATCATAATGAAGTGTTCTTTAAAGCAATTGGAAGTATACATGCATTTTAGAATTTCCCCACAAAATCTACAAATATCAAAATTAATTTTATGATCCCAAGGAAAGATTAGCGACATGTTGTATAAATCTAGGCCAGATACAATTGATACATTCAATTGACGTAACTCCATTAAGGACAAAATTATTTTTTAAATATGCATTTGATGTTATTTTATATGTGACCCCAGGTGAAAAAAAGAAAATTTGAGATAGTGATGTTATTTGTTGTTACCTTTCAAAAATGCTATTTTTAAACAACAGAACATCAAAAGAGTACAGCTTTAATAAGAAAAAGGTATTAAAAAAGGCGATTTCAAAATTGCCATTTCTGAGAGATAAGATATTTTTATCTATGAAAACTTCAAGATTTTCACTGCATTAATACCTACATTATATGCACTTCTACTTAAGCAATATTGCATTATTTCTCACTAATACAGAAATAGGGTTTTATATGAAAAACTAAATATATACAAGCACTAATAATTTCTTACAAGTAGTTTCATAAAGTGTAAATGGATTGCATTTTAGAACACTGACCCTGGCATAGATATCTAGCAACATACAAATGCTTCTAATTATGACATCATACATTCTTTAAACTGTAATAGCATCTATTAATATATATACACACACACAATATTGATTTTTAAAAATTTTAAATTTTAAACTTGTTTGAATCCGAAATAATTTTTAGTTTGGATTCCAATTTTAGTTTCGTTTCCATATTTAGTGTCGTTTTTTCGTTTGCATAATTTTATTAATTAATTTAGATTTGTTTCATTAATTGGTTCTATTTCATTTAATTTCATTTTGTGAACTTTTAGTGTTTAATTCCGATTTAAACCTAAACAGTTAATGACCTAACTAGTTTCGTTTTAATTTTTGTTGACCAGGAAATGGGTTTTAATTATTTAAATGTTTTTATGGTTTTATATATATATATATATATATATATATATATATATATATATATATATGAAACTTTCTACATAACACCTTAAAGATACCAAAATTTAAGTTTATTTTTTGACCTTCTTGTAAACATATGGATTACAAGTATTTTGCCTTTAAAAATTCTCAAGCATTATTGATGTAAATTTAGAAAATTATAATTTTGGTATTCTTTATAGCAAAAATATAAAAATGTAAAAAAAAATTTTAATGGCAATACAAAATATTCTCTAGTCTTATTTTATAAATGCTTAAATAATTCAATGGCATAACACAAAAAGAGGGTGGGTACTAAAAGGTGTAACAACATAAACATTCATTAAAAACATTGTTATAATCCTTTTAAGGTTTGATTTCCCCATGATAAAGTGTTAAAAGTTATTCAGATATACATCCGGTCTAGTAGTAACATAGATACTATAAATTAAAATAAAATATGCAATTGTAAGAATTTCAAAAAAAATTAATACCTTTAACTGAAGAGTCCTACACAAGAAGAAAAAAAAATTAAAAAGAATTAATCACTAAAAATACTTTTTCATTTAAGTACTATTTCAGAAAACATAAACGATAGCATGCAATAAGGACAATTTTCAGATATATAAACATTTCGTATTACAATATTTTCAACACATGCAAGCTGGCATATGAATGGTGTATTTATAAGTATTAAAAAATTATCAGAGAAAACCATTAAAGCACAGAAGGTAAGAGTTAACCAGTTGGAAGAAAACAGATTACACAATTTTTATCCATTTGGAAATGTTATTTATGAAAACGGTTCAAAATTTACTGTTCATTTCAGGACCAAGACAAGCACTTTTGAAAGATTGTATTCTTTAAAAAGGGCGAAGCATCAAAAAAGAAAATATTGCATTTGTAATAATTAATTTAAACTTTTATTCAGATTCTATATTCTATTTAACTTTTAATATAAAAATTAGGGAACATTGAAAATGCATTATGAACACATTAGATAAAAGTTAGTAGACATACATTTTTTAAATCATGGACATATCATAAACATTGCATGTTAAAAATACCAAAATATTCAGAAAAAAAAAAAAAACTATTTACCAACAATCAAAGCTAACTTCATCACCACCTAAATGAATGTAGTTTTCAGGAAATACTGTGCCAATTTCACTTAGGAATGCTTTCAAGAATGTATAAATGCTTGGATTAGTTGGATCAATAGGCCCAAATTCTCCATTAGGAGTTTGCCCCTTGTAACATGGAGTTAGCAGATTTGATTGACCTTTACCCCAGGAGAGGGTATGTCCTGAATAAAAAAAAAATGTAAATAATAAATAATAAAATGTAACTTTTATACATATAGTAGCTTATTGTTAAACATATAATAAGAATTGAACAAGATGGGGGAAAAAAAAAAAAAGACCAACTAGAACCGATTGAATTCAAATCTGGACGAATGAGAAAGTATGCATAACAATGGTTTTGGAAGTGGTGGCAACCTCCCATTATCTCATGATTTATCATAAAAGTATTTAATTAAGGAGAATTTAAAAATTCATATTTTTTGTATAATGTATCAGAAAGTTTTGTGGTTGTGTTATTGGTTTAAACCAAAATAGAATTTAAAGAGAATTAAAAATAAAAAGTTCCTTAAAAATTGCTGGAGATCCAAGGAAGAATAACAATTTATCAAGATATAAAATGAAGAATTTAATTTCTAACTAGCCCTTTCAAAACGTAAAATAGAAATAAATATAAATCTGTTACAGATATATTACACACTTTTAGAAATCATCAGTTTTAGAAATTAATACTTTATCTTATTGCTATGGACTAAAAACCTACTCAATTGTATATGAATTAATTTTTAATACCAATCCAGTCTTAGTCATCATATAGCAACAGCACATTTATAACAAACTTTTTATCTTACAAACAATAATTATAATGTAATGAATATTTTACATCAAAAACACCTTTAATATTACTTTATAATTTTATTCCGTAATATCAGTTTAAAACTAATTTTTTATTAAATAATAGGCAAATTATGCACTTTTTTAAATAGTAGCATTTAATAACAGTAAAGATTAACAATTAATTTAAAGCATTAAAATTTACATAATAGATATATGTCTTATTTTCGGTATTTGAGGGCATACTAATAGATTTATTTTCAGGATTTATCATAGTTGTTGTTAACCATACAATCCTTTACTATTCAAACCTTACGATTTTTGATAGCCTTGCTCGTTGTTTTATCTCCTAGATTGCTACTTAAATATTTATCAATAAAATCATATTAAATAAAACTAACTTTTCTGTTATATACTATATCCACTTCATAAAAAGCCATTTATAATCAGTCATGCATTTAGGTATATTTTGCAGCTCTAGCATTGTACACGATGAATTGATAATAAGATGATCATATAGTTTCATATTTCAGCAGCATATTTCTAACATGTTAATAATTCTTTTTTTTCTAACATGTTAATAATTTTATTAATTCTGTGAATATACATTTGTTTTTATTTATCTATTATGATTGCAGGTTGGCGAGTATTATTTATGTACACAATATTATTGAAGCAGGTGTTCACTTTTATCAATATTTTAATAATCAAGTAAATATAATAAAAAAACAGAAATTTAATTATACTTGGAAAAAATATTAATATTATCCAAAAATTTTATTATATAAAGTTACATAATAAAGTTGGTAACCAACCACTTATATACCCACTAAGTCCTAACAATTTAATTTAAGGGAGAAAAGCCTTTTAATTTCTAGATAACAAAATGTGTTTTGTTAAATGCAAGATATTTATTGAAAGAATTTAAATTTTTACCAGGTGAATCAAATTCAGCAAGCACTCTTATTCCTCTCTGTCTACCATATTCAATGACATCAGCAACATCCTTTTGGGAATAGATATGTGTTTGGGGATTGAAAGCACCCTAAAGATTTTTTTAAAAAATTATTAGTTAAAGGCATTTCAAACTAATATGCTCTTTTATTAAACAATTTATTTTTTTTTATCAAAATGTAAAGCAAAGCAAAAAAAAAAAAATCAAGTAATCATTTTACCTCTACATAATAATTAACAGTAAAAATTTAAAAAAATAAATAAATCTGAAAGTTGATTCATTTTTTTTAAATGAAAGCTATTTTCATAATTTCATTCTTATATAAAATGGAAGACAATTCCAAAATAAGAAAACAAATGTGAATTATATTAACATTCAGAAAATTTGGAATGGAACTCATGATTAATTCTAATATGTAATTCATTTTGAATTTTCATTTCCGACAACTGAAAGAAGATTTATCTTTGATGTCAAATTTATTATGTGTTAAGTCCATACACATAATGGATATCTCTGGGAAAATTCAGATTTCTTACTCATAACACTTTGGTTCCATGTTTAGCTTCCAAAGTAAATGAGAAATCAGAGAACAGCTTACTTTGAAATAAAATGAAATTAGAAATAAAATAATTATTCAGCAATATTTTTCAACATACTTCACATCAAATGCTTTTTTTAAAAAAAACTTACTTGCTAAAATTATTAAAAATTTACGAGTGGAAATAGTATGGAATATAACACAATCACTGTCACATGAGAATAATTTGTGCATACCAGCAACCTACATTTTTATAAAATTGGCAAAATTGAATAAAAATTTACCTTTTCACTCAAATTGGGAAAAGTTTTACTGACATATGGGAAAGATGGATCATCAACAATATGCCAATGGAAAACATTCATTTTGGTTTGAGCCATAGCATCCTTAAAGAAAACAAACAAACAAAAAAAGTAATTAAAATAAACAAAATACTTCCAAGCATTTTTTGAAAAAATATGAGCAAGTAAATTATGGAAAGATACATACCAAATTTTGCAATATTAAAGGAACTGGTATGAAATGACGAGATGTATCTAATAGTAATCCTCTAAACGAGAATCGTGGAAAATCTAACACTATGCTTGTGTTGATAGCATACTAAAATAAAACGTTTGAAATAATATAAGATGAACAGAAAACAATTTGAGCACTTGTATTTTTAAAAAAATTGAATCATTTCATAATGTTATGCAAAAATCTTACCACTCCAGGTTGAATCTGATATACTAATTGGCTAAAAGTTTCAAGTCCTCGGAGAGCTCCCCAGACTGTTGTAGCATAAAGCAGGGCTTGATTCTGATAATCAGGGGTATTAACCTTTATAAGATCTAAAAAGTTGGCGAAAATTGAATTTTTAGTGCTGAAAAGTAAATTTATTTAAATTTCATTTAAATAGTATATATAAGATATAATCCTGTAATTAATATTAAAATTAATATTACAGGCTCTATGACAAAATATTATCTACTAATATTTTTTTAAAGGATATATATTAAAAATGAGAAAATACTTTCATTTAAAAAAATAAAACATTTGACCAGAAATTTCCAATAAGTAAAAAAAAAAAAAAAAAAAAAAAAAAAAAATGAAACTGAAAAAAAAAAATGCTTATACACAATATATTACAGAAAATTTTCTTTATAGATTTTAAATGCATTTCTCATGGAAAATGATAAAAGACTAAGAAAATGATGTACTTAAGTTACTTAATTATATGATATAAAATTATTAATTTTGAATCTCTCTTCCATCCAATTGCAGATTAAAGTATTTTGTACTTTTAGACAATGCACATTACAAGGCTCTAATTAAAAACTAGTTAATTAAACACTTTTAATAATTCATGCTAATGTTTTATTTTAGGTTAATTTTTTAAAATTTTACTAACTTTAAGGCATTAAATATTTTATTTATTATTATGATCTGTGTTTGTGAGGCATCCATATTCATTTAAATTAATGCATTAAAAAGATAAGGGCATACGATTTATAATAAAAAAGGGTTAATAATACTTTATAATTTGTGGTATTTGTATTTTTCTAAATTTATATGTTTGCCAATTAGACTAATAATAGCCTTTTAATGGCTTCTACCTGCACTCTCATCTTCTTATAGATTTTCTATACACTCTTAATCATATTTAGTAGCTATTGATTTCCTTATTTACAAATTTAAGCATTTCATTAAATTTTTGAACTGTTAATCATATTTATTAATTAATGATTTCTTTAATTACAAGTAAAAGCATTTCATTATTAGGAATTAGATAATAAATTTCAAATAAATATAGTATTAATATTATCATTTTATAAAATTTGTTAAGTGAAAAATTACACAGCCAGTTAAATTTCGTAATTAATATTATATAGTACAATAACTTTATCATTTTTTTTAAATATCAATTTTAATTCAATGTAAACATTATAATCCTAATTTTTTATTCAGAGACTTGTAATTTTTTTTTTACATAATTAAACTTATTTTACAACTAGGTTAATATTTTTTATTCAGTTTTTTTATGGCATAATCAGCTATTGATTAAGTCTACTAGAATCTAGCACTCATTAATTGGAAGTTCATCTTTCAATAGTATTAGTTACATTTGTACTAGTTTTACTTATCTGATAGGATAAGTAAAGATAGATAGAATTATGCTATGATATAAATACTAAGAATAAAAAAGCTTACAAAAAAATTACATGCAGCATTCAATTCTTACATTGTTCATCCATATCCTCATAAGGATATTTCTCACATGCACCAGGAATCCATACATATAAAGAAGTGAGTTGTCCAAGACTATTAATTCCCATATTCTTTACATTTTTAGGTTGCTTGTTAGGACTAGAACTTTCTGAACACCCATCTTGAAACATTATTTTCAAGTATCGTTGCATTGCATCATTTAATAAATCACACCCTCCTGTGTATGAAAATGAGAAATTTGAAGGTAGTATTGTAAAATAAGTTTGTTCCACAGCATACTGTTGAGGAAGCGGCCATGGCTGACCTCTTGTAGGAGTAACCTGGTGAATGAAAACAAATTTGATATTAATTAATATATATTATTCATTAAATATTTAATAATTTTAAGTAATGGTTGAGATAAAAAATAGTGCCCCCCCCCTCCCCTAAGTTTTTTGCCAATATGGCAGAAAGTTAAGATGATAAATCAAAATTATTTTATTTTTCGTGTGAATATGAACAGAAAATAGTTATTATTTTGCAAATTTTAATTGCCAGTATGTGCTTTAAAAAATCATCTGAAATTGTAATTTACAAAATTGGATGTTGGGTAAATAGGATTTAAGGCAGTATTTCGAACCTGAAGAATAATGGATGAAGCTCGAGTGATATACTTACAAGTGGAATATTTTTTTACAAGTTAATGAGGTTATGAAAGGCTGCTTGTTAGAAATTTTGATGATTTGATTGCATCCAAGTGTGTATGCCCAGTGTGTGATGAAAATATGAAATTGATTGACTTGGATGACATAATCGATGGAAAGATCTGGTCTTGTAGAAAGAAAGGATTGAGTTCACGCATTAAAATGTCTGTACAAAAAGGTACCTGGTTTGATAAAAGTAAGTGGAATTTAGGAATAATTTTGTGCTTGATGTATATGTGGTAAAAACGAATGCAACATGAAAGTACCGAGAATGATTTGAATGTTTCAGTAAGAGCAGTGACTTATTAGATGAATTTTTGTAGAGGAGTATGTGAAGATGCATGTTTGGCTTTTGACAGAAAAATTGGTGGGATTGGAAAGATCATTGAAATTAATGAGAATAAATTTAGAAAGAGAAAATACAACAGAATAATGCGAGTGGAAGGGCAATGGGTGTTTGGCAGGATAATGAGATATACAAATGACTGTTTTTTTGAGGTAGTGCCTAAAAGAACTGCAGAGGATTTGCTGGAGATTATAAACAGATGTATTCTTCTGGATAGCACCATCATTTCAGATTGTCTACAAAATGGAAGTTATTATCATGTAACGGTGAACCACAGTCTGACGTTTAAAGACCATAAATCTCACACCAATTCCATTAAGGGAACTTGAAGTGCCATTAAAAAATCTTCACAAGGAACCAACCATATAGCCAGAGAATTCTATAGCTACATGGCAGAATATATATGGCATAGGCAGAACAATGTCAGGATAATTGAAAAAATTCACCGATTCTTCAAAGAAATATCCCAATTCTACCCTGTCGAGACAACTGATTAAATAAATCAAGTGCATTCTTTAAAATTCCCTCTGAAATCCGTTCTTATAACATCCTTTATTTAAATTGATTATGTACTGTTCCTGTTATCCACGCTGTTCTTAAGTTCAATATGTTAGCGAAGCTACTAGATTCAAGCTCCCTGTATTAGCGAGGCCATAGGATGCTTTTTAAAGTTAAAAAATTCAGCCTGGTGCCTTCTACAGATGGCACCAGGATACTTATCAGTGAAAAATCCTAATTAAATGGCAGAAATGACAACTGTATCTCGCAGAAGTGCTAGTTAATTTTGTCAATCATCTTTATTGACAGCATCCTTGGTGCAGCAAGAGGCATACTATAAAAAACTTAAATTATTAATTCAACTTTGATCTTTTTCCTTTATGGGTGATTGTCATATCATAATGGAAGATTGTTTTCTATTTCTCCTTGTTTTATATAGATATCTTTTTTTGCAAAGCTATTTATATTTTTATATTTTATAACCTATAAAAAATAAACCTCAGTTCAAATAATTTCTAATAACTTTCAGAGTCTTCTTCGATTATATTACAAATGTATAACAGAAGAATTTCTTTTTAAGTACAGAAAAAAAGAACAAGAACTTCATAAAGAACAATAATAATAAAAAAACCTATTTATAAAATATTAAAATCTTACTTCCATTAATTTTTTCTACTTACAATCAAATATAATTTTACAATAGATATGCAGATAATTCAGAAATTTTTTAAAATATGATCAGTACTTTTTTTACCCTTTCTATAAATAAAATAAATATTAATTTATAGGCTAAATACATAATTAATTTCTTCAATAAATAGTTATAATTATCGTAAATCTATAGTAAATACCATCATTATACACAATATTGAAATTCATTTGCATTTAAAGCATTCTATAGTATTTAAATTTTAGCATCTTATCTGATTTCATAACATGTAAAATTAAGGGATTTAATGCATTAAAAATCTTTTAAAATGCTTTAGAAACCTGAATAGTATTTTTATAAATAATGCTAGTACATTACAGTTATAGTTGTTGAATTTTTTAAAGAAATAACTATCATGGCTAATTTAACAAGATAAAAAAATTCTTAATAAAAATAATGAACGGCATGTGTATAAAAAAATTCAAAAGAATGCTACTTATACTTCTATCCCATATTAGTTCAAATGTAAATATTTCTTAAATTTGAAGCAATTAATAAAAAAATAAATATTTATAAGAGAGAAATAGTACCTCTTTTATAGGAGTAAGAAAATTATCTGGAACATAGTGACTAGTTCCAATAGTCAGAATTGCACATAAAAACAACACAACTTTCATTTTCTGTAAAAAAAGCAAAATTAAACAAAAGTTAATGAATTAACAGAACATTAAAAGAAAATAGAATTACACAATGCACACCCCTTTCTGTCAACAAAATACTACGTCACAATTATGGAAAATTATAATTAGTAGTATTTTTTATTTTAAAGACAAAATTAAATAAATAAGACTAAGTTGTCTTTCAATGGTTTTGAATTTTCAATGTAGTTTCGATTTTTTAAAACACAATACTTACTACACTGTTGTGCAGTTTACTGGTACGAACCTATCTAATTACTTAAACATTAATGCCTGGTCATTTATATAAATAAGAATATTATCTGATTTAACGTCAAACGAAGATAAGAATTCAATTGTTTCCTGAAAATTTCACACGTGCGCCTCCCCCTACCCAAACAAACAAACAAACTAGAAGTAAAAGTAGTTGCGAAACTGATTGTATTGAACTACTGGTGAGTTTATTATCTTTCTCTTTTAGTAATTTAACTGCATTGATGACATTTCAGAAATATTGTAAGAAAAGTGGATTGTTATTTTTTTTTTATTGACTCAAAGCCGGTTGTTGACCTTTTTTTACTTTCATCAAATATCGATTTCAAAAGAGTGATTTTTGATAGTAAACGCAGAAAAAAGTTAAAAAATCAGCAATCATTTTCTTTTCATATATTTTGAAGTGGTTTTAATTGAAAGCATTTTTTTCTCCAATTTTTAACCATGATTCTTTTTTTTAATTTTATTAAGCAATTCATTCATTGATAGCACCTGCGCGGAAGACTTTTTTTGTGAAGTATGTACCCAGACGCGTCTGCGTGAAGAAGAAGTTTGCGAAGTGGGACATTTAACTTTCATTTTAATTATGTAGCAGACAAGTGGGATTGTTTACGTTTATCATTCTTTCATTGTGTGTATCGTAAATAATTTAAAAGCTGTGTAATGAATCATGACGGCAGGTAAAAAAAAAGTCAATATTATTATATATTGAATTATTGCTCCAGAACTTTTTCCATGAAGTGAATCATTTTATGAGAGTGGTCGTATCCGGTGTGGTTTGTCCGCCCGCAAACAATGATATTTATTGACATTAGTAAAAAAAACTTCATAGTTTTTCTTGTTACTATTTATATAATTTTCAACTAATGATACTCGTTGGGCAGTTTAAATTATCCGAAGTATTTTTTCTAAAGTAATTTAGTTTAAAAATTTTAATGTAAGAATATATTGGTGTCTTCTTATCGAATAAATAAGTCAATTTTTTAAAACTTTTATGGATTTTATGAAGTTGAGCTTGGATTTTTGAAAAATTATATAAGTCTTAAATTTGCATGTTTAGATTTTTAAATAATAATTTTAGAAATGTTTTAAGATTTTTCTTCTGTTGAAATTCTTTTAAAATGCATGAAATTAAAATATATCCATATGTAATATTGTATTATATATTAATTGTATTTTTGATGGCATTAAACTTAAAAATAATTTCACGAAAATCGCAAAATAGCGATATAAAAGATTAAGCAATTTGAGATTATTACATTAATGATAATATTTTAAAAATATGACAATGTTTTTATCCCCTTAAATTTTTTATATAATTTGTTTTAATTAATTTCTCATATTGTTTGTACATTACACATAATTTTTCATGTTTTCAATGTTGGATATATATATTTATTTTTTCTTTCATTTGTATAAATTGATACTCGTAACACATTTCAAGCAAAAATTCTATTAATTTCAATATTGATGTAAATTATTGTTAAAAAACCTGATTCAATTAAAAATTCATTTTATATGCAAACTTGAATTTATATCAAAATTGTTGTTTTTGAAAAATTTTTACATTGGAATGGGGAAGGTATCAAATCCAGTGTTTCTTAATCATATATCAGAATTATGATATGTCCCAAACTGATTGCTTGTAATTTTTTCACACAATTGAGAGCTAAAATAATAAACCCTACTTATTTACTTTATAATACAATGGCTTGGTAAATTGTAATTTCTTTGACATGATTTTATTATAAAAAGGATAAACAGTTTTATATAATAAAATAGTAATATAAAGTTGCATTAATTGTAATTTTTTTTTCATAATATTTTATATAATTATCAAGAAACTTCAAAACTGTATATTTTTTAAATTAAATTTTTAATTAACTAAGAATATATATTATTATTTTTAGAGACCACAGACATACTGTAACTCCAACTGCTCCTCCTCTCCATTTATGCGATGAATTTTCATATGCCAAATATTCTAATGGAACAGTTCATGCAGACCACTTACCTCATCATGAACATCATGTTCCTCTCAAAAAGGGTGATTATTTATTAATACTTAACTTTTATTTTGTAATAAATATATACTTACATATTCAATAATATTTTAGGAATCAAATATCTGTATAAAGGAGTAAATATCTTGAAACAAAATTAGTAATGCACAGAATGTTAATGGTTCAGAATGTTATTGCTTTATATTTTATTTTCAGATGTTTATTTTTACCAATCTCATATTTGAGCTAATTCAACATCTAAAAATTTAATACATAAGGGCTCGGGCATTTTAATTCAAAAATACTGGATGAGTTTTTTTTAACATTAAAATATTTAAGAATTTTTTTTGTTAATTTATGGGTTTTTTTAATCATTTGATATTGACATATTAATTTTTGTGAGATAAAAAGGTGACAAACTTCTTTCAAAATCATTACTTGATTACTCTAGATAAAATATAAATTATGTATTTTAGAATTTATTTTTCTATTTATGGAATTGTAATAATTTCAAACACATTATCATTATATCAGAATGAAAAATCAGATACTTTAGTGAATTTTTGAAAGCCATATTTCATTTACTTACATTTTGATTTTTTTTTCAATATTTCAACTAGGCACCTTGTTTATTAACTTTCAATTTAAAACAAATGTTTAGCTTTAAAAACTATGTGATACTCTTTATATGTATAATCTTCCAGAAAAAGCACACATTTATGTGTAGGAGTTTTCTGTAATACTAGACTGACTGAATGTTCGATTTGCAAAAAATCTGTAATTTGCAATTGAGGAAAAGAAATTGAGGATAAAGAAAGTAAAATAAAAGTTATCTATAGATGTAAAATACTGTTTTTAAAGGATATATAGCCTTTCGAATTTTTTTTAATATAAAAATCAATATTTAATACTATATATAAAATTTACTGACTTATTTATTTATAAATGAATTATTTTTGTTTGCATATTATCTATTGACCTTGCATTTAATATACATTTGATGTAATATTTATTAAAATTCATAATTTTGCAGCTTTTTTATTATTCTTTCTATTGTTATAAATACAAATACTTAATAATTTAAATTTAATTCAGTATTTTTAGATAATTTTTTATTTATTTTTTAAAGTGTAACTGTATTCTGGATTATTACATTTGATTTTTGAAATGTAATAATTCAAATTGGGATATAAAATATTCAAATTGGGATATGGAACAAAGATTTTCAGATATAAATTTAGTGTATTAATTTCTTATTAATCTCTTTAAATGTATAGATGTATTGTGTGCTGGTAATATATAGATTAGTTAAGTACATGCAATAATCAATTATTGATCTAAATTATGAAATTTAACTAGTAATGAAAATATAGCTTATTTGTTAAATTGTAATTAAGTTGGTTTGTAAAATTTAATTTTAATTCCTTCTTTTAATTTTTTTTTTCATGGAATAGATAGCTTATTTTGGCTAAAAAAAACCTGACAATTTAATCTGTTTAAGTGAAAAGGCATATAGGTGACTTTTCTCAATGTTTTATTCAAATTAGGAATACAGATTTTAAATCATAACAGTATATATATATATATATATATATATATTTGAGTACGTGATTCTTATATTTCTTGAAATATTAATTATAATTTAATAATCAATTTATTGCTTAGAGAAAAATAATTTTTTTCTGTATCGAAATTTCTTTTTGTGTAGTAAAGCATGTTAAAGAATGAAAATGTATAAGGTTTCTTTAATATATATTTAGTTTTATTAAACCATTTTCAGTTTGTTAGATTAAATGTTTAATTTTATTAAATATATTCTAATAGTGCCATGCCTATGATTATATTAGAATGTTAAAATGCCTTATAACTAAAAATGCCGTTTTTTTTAAAGCTGAAAAATTTGGATTTTTGATATATTTTAATATATTAAATCACTTTTTGACGCATTTTTTAAAAATTAGAAACCTTTCGTTTTGAAAATAGTTTGAAAAATCGATAATGTTTCTAAATGTGGTGAGTCGAAAATTATTGCATTAATTATGTAATTTTGTACTATGCATGAATTGAAATTCTAATTAAAAAATTGATAAATATTATCAGATAATAAAATTTAACTTGAAAAAAAAAGCCTTTATGCCATTCTATGAATAAAAATTAAATAAAATCTGTCCCTTTGTTATTTTCGACTAGTGGTTTTCGTACTGCCGTGGTATCTGCCCGTGGTTTCCGTTTCTTTTTTCTAAGGTTTAGTTTTTATTAGGCAATGGTAACTTGCACTCCAATAAGTGGATTTGCTATTTTCTTTGGATGACATTTCAGCTTTCAGATAAAGAAATGCATTGACTAAAAACTAATATACAGTCAAATTACGCTTAAAGTATCTGACTACGTTCAAAACACTGGTTATCGACCACATTGGTTAATTTTTTTATTGTTATTTCTTGTCCTCTTTCCAAAAGGAAAATGAAGGTCTGACTTACCTTCCTGGGTAATTTTCAGCAAAATATATTTGTCAGCTAAAATTTGTCTTCGATTCTCTCAAAATAATTTTCATAAAAATTCCCCACCGTTAACATTATATCTCAAAAACTCCAGGTTCGAGGTCCAATTCCACCTTAGAACCGCCGTGTAAGCCGGTCTGGTGTACATTAAATCCGTCGGGGCCAAACATCCTCCCGCTGTTGTGGTGTGGAAGTTTGGAGAGGGGGGATGCCGTCTCAGGTGTCGTCCTTGTTATCTGACCGCGGTTCAAAATGACGAGGTCCATCCCAAAACAGTCCTCGTGTTGCTTCAAAACGGGCCGTTAATATAACTAAACTAAAACTAGAAAAATGAGAGAGCAAAAGTCCATTTATGAATATTTTATATAAGTTTTAACCAGCAATTCTGTTCGCGTCTTTTACGTTTTTCTGTCATTTGTAGTTTTTATTTATACGTTGATTAGTTGAAATGATTTCTTAAGGAGCAATGATTATAAATGGTTTTGTCCGTTTTACATGTGAACCTAGTTTATACTGTTTTCTTTTTGAAAGTGTGTGTATGCAGTGTTACTATTTTCACAGTTATTAATCTTTTATAGTGTGGTTCGTGCATCGATTAACCATATTTTTACATTAATGAGCTAAAATTAAATCGTTTACTAACTTATAATACGATAGAAGAATGAGGCCGTATCTAGAAATATGTCAGTTGTATGTGGATTCTTACTTGAATCAGAACAAAAATATTTTCGAAACCTAAGAAGGCATCTAATTAGATAGCAGAGAAAATGATGCGGTTACAGGTTTATGTTAATGAGATACGCATGTAGGCAAATTATCAATTTTTTTAGGGCCGTGGTGGTCTGGTGGTAAGATTTCGGCTTCGGAACCGGAGGGTTTCATGTTCGAGACTCGATCCCACGGAAGAATCATCGTGTGAGGGGAGTCTCTTGCACGCTAAATCTTTCAGGCCAAACGTCCTCCCGCTAGTGTGGTGTGGAGAGGGAGGGGGGGTGCCTATTCAGGTGTCTTCCTCGTCATCTGACCGTGGTTCAAAATTACGTGGTCCTTCCCAAAATAGCCCCAAGGTTGCTTTAAAAAACGGGACGTTAATATAACTAAACTAAACAAAACAAAACAAATTGATCCCACCGAAGAGCAATCGTGTGAGGGGGGTCTCTTGCACGCTAAATTTGTCAGGCCAAACGTCTTCCCGTTGGTGTGGTGTGGAGAGGCGGGTGCCAATTCAGGTGTCGTCCTCGTCATCTGATCGTGGTTCAAAATTACGAGGTCCGACCCAAAATAGCCCCAGTGTTGCTTTAAAAGGGGACGTTGATATAACTGAAACTAAACTATCAATTTTTTGAACTGTTTCCCCATACCCTTCCCATGAAATATAGGGAAGTAAGCCCAGAAAAAATTAATTTTGTTAAAAAATATTCATTTATTTTTTTATATTTTAAAAATTAGTTTTATTATTATTATATCTGAAGATTTTCAATCACGGATGGTTGTTTTCTTTGTTTCTCGATATGAAGTAACTTGTAGTCATTCAATCTCCTTCGGGTTTGGTTCGACTGTCCGAAAGGACAAAAGATTCCTTTAAGTGTTCATTTGTGAAAGATATGAATAACTGCTTTGTTCTCTTGATGTAAACTTACACTTCTCCACGAGTTGACAACAACCTTATCAGCTCAAGATGCATGAGTATGTGATGCTAAGGGAGGAATGAACCATTCTTTGTGTTTCAGTGATGGCTCATTAACTTTGAATACCTTCAGTGCTGCATTAAGGTTGATACACGTGTATCTGTTACAAAAACAGAAACAAAAAAAAAATGCTTACCACTTGATTTTTTTTGTATAATTTTATATAAGTATACCACTTACAAACCATAGACCAAAATAATTTTGTTCATGTATTATATAATCAAATAGTGGCAGCAGAGAGAATGCTTATTGAAGGCGATGTTTCCAAAATTTTGTTTTGTATATCATTGCTTCTCCTTGGTTCCTTGGTATTGGGACAAATGCGTACTACCACTTCCGTACAGGTCATAAAAGACCAATAAATCACTCTAAGCCCATTGAAAAAAGGGGGTAGGGAGTAATTAGTCTAGGTTTGCAAAAAACATGTTATCTGTTGGCAAGAGTATTTGGCGGGAAAAGGTATTGGCGTTTTAACTAAGTTTTGATGCGTAAACATAAGAAAAAAAGTTTTGTCTCTATGTGTACGAGATATGCTGGCTCTATACATACCATACCGTTTAGCTATGAAATTTGGCAAATATTTACTTTGAAGAATAGAAAAGTGATTTTTTAAAAATTTAATTAAAAAATAAAAGAAATATTGACTTTATTTTCGTTATAACTTTCTAAAAATTTACAGTAAAAAAAACAGTTTATACAGCACTTTAAAATTTACAAAATGCGTATAAAAACCGTACGCAGGAATATTTTCTCATGTCTTATACCTTATTGTTCAGAATATATATATATATATATATATAAAGACGGACAGACAGACAGATAACTGGACAACAAAGGTGGTAAATTTAAAGTATACGACGAAATACATCAAGAACGCTTGCATTACTACGCTTGAATTCTCTGAATTATTCATTCACAGTCTAAGTATGCTAAATATAGTTCTCAAATAAAAATCAATAAATTTAAAAAAAAATGTAAAACAGAAAAATTCCATTCTAAAAAATTACGCCTAAACTCAATTATTACCATCACAAACGATTCTAATTGTTTTAAGAGTAGCTGATCATTTAAATGTACATTTCAAACGATTAATAGTACATAAGTCAATAAAGAATTTAACAATTGATAACTTTCCTACTATTTGAAATTAAATCTGTTCAAAGCTTTTGAACTTCTGGGAATCAAATACATAATACATAGTAAAAAATTTGGAGGGAAAAGGTTGTTTTGAGATTTGCATTATCATAGGACCCCTGGAAGGTTTAAAATGGCCATGAATTCTTCTGAAATTAGAAATAATTTCAGAAGAATATGGTTAAAATATGGTTAAAAAACGCATAGATAATCAGTAAAAATTTCAATAATGGTGTAGGTTTATATTGTTCAAGGGTAAATTACCAGAGCTTCATTTAATACTATTGTTAATGGCTTATTTTACATACAGGAACGATCTATAAAAAAAATTAAAGTTTCTGAAGAACATATACTGCATATATTAATGTAAATTTATTACTACGTACATTAATGTAAATATTTTTTTAAATTCTGTTTTATATTTTATCAATAGATTTGTAATTAGGGTTTAATAAATAGTGTCACTAGAAGAAAATTAAATTTGAATTCAGCTAATATCACCTACAAATTTTCGCAGATAAAAGGATCAGTTGGCAAAATATTAATATACTTCTGATTTAGTAAGCTATTCATTTTATGCACCGTGTAATAACAATATTTCATAAATAAAATTCAAAGTCGTATAATGAACAAATAATTTATCTTTATCTGAGCAGATTTTTCATTTAAATGTAACAGCATTGAAATTAAATCTACAATGATAAACAGAAAAGTTTAAATTTGTAAAAGAAATATATAGCACGGAAAATTAACATTCGTAGTTGGAATCTTTTCTTACTGCTTACGTAATTTCAAGATTTTTTTTTATAACTATTCCCATCTTACAAATAATTTCAATGCTTTTAACACCATTTAATTGTACTCCATACTTAAGAAACATTAATTTTTTTAAAGTTCCTATATTTAAGTAACATACATTTCAGTGTTCAAACTTACTAAATTAAACAAACGAATCAAGAAGAAATAAAATAAAAACTAATGAAACAAAAATTCTTTTGTTAAATGCAAATCGTTATATTCATGTAAAATAATTCATTTACCAAAATCTAGATTATTGTTCTAAAGTCGATATAGTATTTATATGAAAAAAATATCATTGGTCATTAATTTTTATCATATTTTTTGAATAAACTCCTTGAAAAGCAATTCATGCTTCATAAAAAACCAAGAGGAAAATATCGCATGGAATGGTATTAAACAACATTAAGTATTCGAAATTTTGTTAAGTATGTTAACTCTCGCCAAATCTGACACTTTCAGATAACGTTTAAAATGTTGCAGCCTCTTCAAAAACTCATCCTTTACAGTAACACAATCCCATTGTAAACGGGACCATTGATTGACAGTTTTATGACTCGTACGCAAATGACTCGTACGAAAGAGTCATACAACCTTCTCCTTCTGTGATGGGCCGAAGCGGCCTGGTGGTAAGTCGAAGTAGTAGGATTTCAGGTTCAATATCCGATTTCACCGAAGAACCGTCATGTAAGCTGGTCTGGTACACACTAAATCCATCGGGGTCAAACGTTCTCCATCTGGTGTGGTGTTATCTCAGGTAACGTCCTGTACGTGATGCAAAATTAGGAGGTCCGTCCCAAATTAACCCTAGTATTGCTTTAAAACAGGATATTATTATAACTAAACTAAAACTCCCTTCCGATAGAAGTATTAGCATATGATTAATATATCCGAAGCAATGGTGGCGCATCCATTAGAGCTGCAAAGCTACCGCACTTTTTGAAATTATTTAAAAAATTCATATTTTAAGGTCATTTTAAAATCCGATTTACTTGTATTTTCATTTTGAAAATTCGATGCTCTGTGCGTTTCATTCTGAGATTTTAACAATCTACGAAAGTAATAAAAAAGACAACAAAAACGTAAGAATAAGGATGGATAGTGATATTTAGTGGCGCAAGAGCCTATTTGACCATACTGCGCCAGTCATGTCGTTTGTGTTTGTGTTCCAAGAGTCATGACCAGTCATATGTTTAAAATATAAAAAGCATTTTTGTGTAAAAATCTGTAAAATTAGAAACTGATTAATAAAATTTCAAATCCATTTATCTGCACATTGTAAAAAATTGGCTGCAGGTTGGAATTTTAAATGAAATGATGAAAACCAATGGCTTTAAAAAATTTAAACAGTTTTTTGTGTGGGAGTTCCCCCACCAGCATTTGCATGTCCACTTTTGATGCATTAGAAAATTGTAAACGATGACGATCAAAAGAATAAGGCAGGAAAGCGCTTATGTGCGCAGATCTGGCTGCGCAAACAAGAGAAACGCAAGTTGGGCTGTTTGATGGGTAGAACTAATCATCCACCACTTAAGTGATTAAGTGAAGACTAAAAGTAATCCTTTTCCCCTTTGAATTTAGAGTCATTAGAGTTGCAGACTTAAATACCTGGCCTAGAGTGTGCCAAATGATCCCTCCTTTTTTTTTTTTTTTCTCCGATAGTTTCTGTCTGTCTTTTTTTTTGCTTTTCTTTCATACGTAATATAGAGATTTATCACCGTGTTGCCATCATTTTGAAGAAGTTCAAATTAAAAAACAACTATTACTGTAAATTAAATCTAAAGAAATGTAACTTTCAGCACGTGACTGAATAAAATAAATTTAAAATGCGATATTTTCTAAAAAAATAAATGCAAAGCAAGGGATTCTATGATCGTTTGCAATATTTAAATCATTAATTCAATAAATTATCTTTGTTTATTCAGGATATGCATTTAAATTCTGGTCCAATGGCTAATTTGTAAAATATTATGAATAGGCATATACATTGTTTAATACTATTAATTTGATCTAAATGAAGTAAATAATTACATTTATGTAGCTCGAGTCAAACAATGCATTTATGAATAATGAGTTTTAGATTTCTTCATACTTTGTTCTGTGAGCCATATTTTACAAAATATTTTTATTAATATTTTAAATAAAAGTTGCTGCATCAATCAGTCTTCTAAATCAATAATTAAAACTGACTGATTTATAAAATTAAAGAATATTATTAGGAAAACGTGTTCTTTTAGGACTTTCCGTCCATCATCTTTAAGAAAATATTTATTTCAGGCCAATCAATGCTCGGAAATACTTCAATTAAATCCCATATCCATAAGCCTTGAACATTTTAGAATGCTTTACTCATGGCGAACCAGCTGGTCGCCAAAGGCGGCTAGTACGTAATATAGAGAAAATACAGATATCGTCACAAAATTCAATTTCGAGATTTTCTTTACACATCTCTGAGTCCGAAAAACACGTTTTTAGAAATTGTCCATTTGTCCGTGACAAAAATAATTCAAAAACGCCTTATTTAGCCGGATGGAATTTGGTATGCGTTTACACCAAACTTGTACATTTCTATCAAATTTTAAGTAAAATCTGTTCACAGAAAGCCCGTACGTTCGAATATAAGTTTACACGATAAATACAAAACCAGTAGAACTAGATAGATAAGATTCGGTACGCAGATTTAAGATCTGTAATGTAGACACCTGTTAGAATCAGAAACAAGGCTATCAACGGTTGACTTTTTATCGGTCTATACTTTCAGCAAAATATTTACGCGATAATTCAAAAACGCAAAGACTTAAAAATATAAAATTAGGAATGGGATTTTGCGACTACAAGTGCAGTTTTGTGTCAAATCTTTAATTCAATCAATGGAGTTAAATGTATCTTAAAGCACAGATTCGTTTTTCGAATAATGTTAATAGCATGATAGAGATTACTACTACTACTACTACTAATAATAATAATAATAAAAAACTCGTCGATGATAACACGATTGATTCAGCAACAATGCTATAATTTCCTGCTTAGTATTTCGTAGTTGTACGAATAGTGCGAGGCGCTCTCTTGCATGAGAAGTTTATTGAGAGTTGGTTGGTTAACTTAATTTTAATGGCGCACGAGCCAAAAGTAAGCTAAACTGCACCAATCATATGGTTTGAAATGGTACCAAGAAAGAAGTTAAAATATATAAGGTATATTAACCCTGCACCGGTCGCGCTCTATAAAGTCACGTAAAATGTCGCGCTGATTACAATTTTAGTCCATTTTCAAATCAAAATAAAACTCCAAAATAATTAATCAACCTTCTTTAATCAACTTTAAACATAACAAGGCTCTTCTTCTTAATTATTTTTTAAACATAAAAACTCACTTAAAGTTACTATTGTGTACTTGTGAAGGGTTAAATAATCTAGTCGGTAAAACAGCAGCTATCAAAACGAGAGATCAGTCTGGTAAAACCAGTCCATTGTTGAAGAACAGCTATATAAAATGATAAAGTATGAGAGAAAACTCTGGGGAAACACCACTTTCGCAGGTTTAAAATTTTAATTAATGGTTGTTTATAAGTTTCGGTTTCTATTCTTGTCTTTCTACAGATACACGTCAGATATATTGAATATCCATTTTCCTTTTTAGAGATTACGCTTCGGAAAAGGTTACATGGATACATTCAAAAACGTTATTCATAAGAAATTTTTTTATTAAATGTTACTTGTAAAAAATGGTGAACATTGCGCCTCATTCTTTGTACATTTTATCTGACGTTTATTTTTGGATTAGCATTATTGTGCTGATTCGGTAAAGATAAAATTCTGTGAGGAGAGAGACTTTGAATTGATGATTTACGAACATAAATTAAATACTCTATTAGAGAACGTGCAATATCCAGAGAATTAAAAAAAACTTATAGCAATTAGCCAAATCACTCATAGACCTGAAAATAATACATATGAAATTTATTTCTGAAAGATAAATAATTATGAATTTACGGAAAACACTTTTAGAAAAGTGCAGTGACTTGCTAATTTTCCATAGGTTGTAAATATCTAAGAAACAGTTTTATTCATATATATATATATATATATATATAGGTATTAAAGTTTAGGAAATTCGTATATTATAACTTTAACTGTTTTAAAATGACTTAAGTAAGAAATTAGAACAGTTACTTGTTTAAAATTGATATTTTTTGAAAAGAACGTTACAAATATGCTTTACATTCATCTTATACTTAAAAAATTAGAATAAAATGTATACTGATTAATAATTTTTGAAAAAGCAATAATAATATAAAAAGGATATTTTTTTTATTCATTAAGTACCCATAACTTAGAATGAATATTTACTTTTATTGCACACATAGAAGTATAGAGCCATTTATGTATTTTCCTGCATAGCATTCTATGTGTAATTAATTGTAATGAACGTCAGAAAGATATTCCCTAAGATTTGAGAATGATCACATATATCACCGCTCTCCACTGAGACATTAATTTTAAAAATATTTGATGTTTTGTTTTCAGAAAAAGAAAGCTCGAGTTGATTGCCAAGTTGTAAAAGGCATCGTTTCCGCTATATCCCCGCCATGCTTTAATTATCAAGTCATTACTTTAAAAAAAAATGATTAGAGAATAAAAGTTCTAAAAAGATTTTAATGAAATTAAATAATAATTATCAGATAATAATATCTTAAGGTATCCGACTACGTTAAAAACACTGGTCCACTAAACCACATTGGTCAATGTTTTATTTTATTTATTTATTGTTATTTTTTCTAGTTTAGACTTTACTCTTTCCAAAACATTTTATTTTTTTAGGAAAACGAAGACTTTATCTATCATCCAGAGTCGTATATTTTTTAGCTATTTGTCTTTAACTACAATTTTCTCAATACTTTAATTTTCATAAAAATTCTCCCCGTTTAACACAATATTTGAAAACATAATAGAGTATTTGTGTAAAAATTTCAGCGTATGTTTTAAATAATACTGACAATGGAATGAACCAAAAGTTTTATTGTTGGTAAAATGCTATTTCATTTATAGATATTTTTGTAGAATATTAAGTTGTAAAATTATCGAAAAAATGCACATATACGTATATTTTTACCCACAACTTCTTTGCATCTTAACATTATTCTTAGATTTTGATTCATTTAATTCATCATGATATTCTATAACTCGTGTACAATGAAAAATAGGACTGCTGCGTTACCATTTTGTGTAGAGTGTTAATCGTTTTGGTTAACTTTCATTCAAATTTAATACACATTTTCCTGTTTCTCAAAATATATTATAGTTTCAAATAATATTTTTGTATTTATAGAATTTTGTATCATAATTGACAATATATCTAAAAACCATACTTTTAAATAGTTTCTAAAAAATTCAATTTTTCAAAATTTTTCCTTCGAACGTAGTCGGATACCTTAATAAGAAAAGTAATTACATATTCATGAATTTTGCAGCTATTGGGAAAATGGTGACCAGGGCTGGCGCTTACTTTACAAACTCCACCCTAGTTACACCATTATAATAATCTTTAACAGCAATAGTCTAGACGAGAGCGTTTACATTCCCTTCAATTTTCTTATCTCTATTTATATGTCTTTCGCCTTTCAAAGCCTTCTATGTCCAATTCGTTTTTCTTTCGCAATAGCGTTGATTAAAGCTGAAGGACAATTTCTGAAACTTATCGGCATCAATTTACAGTAGAAACTCCATTGTTTTTCCACGGCTAATTTTATGTAGGGCATTCTAGAGTAGAAAATTTCAAGCGCTCTTCATTTTATATATGTGGTGAGATCAAGAATGCCGCTCATGAGCTTTATATAAGCTTTAGATTATAATTGATTAGATATTATTCATTAGAGGTGAGGGCCCTCAAGTCTCAAATCGCGATCGAAAATAACAACTTGAAAACAATTCGACGTAAAAGTACAGGGTCAGAAATAAGCGCCCTAATAAGAAATTGTAATATCTTTGAAAATCACTCTATAAAAATTGTCCAAACTTTGACTATAAACAGTATTAGCAACCAAATTTAGAATATGCATATTTTTTTTTTCTGTAATTCGAATAAGATTTTTATTATCATGTGAGAACATGATCTTGTTTTCGTTAGTAGGTTTTGAATAATTTAAGGCAACAAATAATTGAAGCTCGAAATCGCGTAGGCAATGAATAGTTGAAACTCGAAATCGTATAGGCGATGAATAAAGCATATATGGTAATGTTCATCAACATCTTTTAGTCATATTTTTTTTACTTGCTTTTACCATATTGCATTATTATTATGTGTGCTTCTAAAAGCAGATGCGTTTTTAAAAGGTTCACTTCATTTTACCAATATTGTTTTATTACCAGAGAACGCTTTACATGATCTCTGCATATAACAGTTAACGAAATATTAACTTTTAGAGTGAATTTAGTATCTTTATTGAATTTATCGTATTGTATTTGGTGATTAAAAGGCATATGGTTAATAGTATCTGAAAATCTACGCTTTAGACACTTTTTTTTTCAATTTATTGAAACAAATTTGACACAAAACTGCTTTTGTAGTCACAAAATCCCAAAAGAAATTTAATATATTTAATTGCGTTTTTAAGTTACTGTGTTTATGACTCTGAAAGTGCAAACCGATCGACCGACAGACAATCCTTCCTTTTGTCGGTTATGCCTCAAACTTTGAAAGATGTCTACAATATAGTTATTATATCTGTGTACCAGATCTTATCTTTCTAGCCATCTTCGTTTTATAGTTATTCCGTTAACTTATATTCAAATAGCCGGACAGATGGACTTCCACTGGACAGTTTTTACTCAAAATTAAGACAGAAATCTGCAAATTTGGGGAAAATATCATAAAACCAGTTTCAATCGTCTAGCTTAAAGCATTTCTTTCTTTTCTTTCTTTCTTTTGTCACAAGCAGACGAACTTTTTCAAAAAAAAATATATTTTTCGAATTCGGGAGGCCTAAAACATAAAGATTCGTCAATCTCGAGTTCGAATTCTAGGACGATTTCTGTACCTTCTCTATACTACGTACACGAGAAAGTAAAAATATTTATGATAAGGTTGAGGGACAAAATGTAAGCCAATGAGTCACTCAGGCTTAGATTTTGTCCCGCAACCTTTCTAGAATTTCCTGTTGCATTTAAACTCTTAAAAATAAGTCATGGTTTTAACGCCTTTAAAATCACACTAACTGCTTGAAGACTCTACAAAATCCCTCCTTTTCTCAAAAAATGCGACGAGGAATGTTTTTGCGAAATTCCTAAAAAAGAATCTACTACATAAGCAATATTTTTGAAAAGGGGGCACAAAAAAGAAGAAAGTTTCAGGAAAAGGTTATATTTTCTCTCTTATGTTCATTTATGTTTTCGGAGATCTCAGAATACATACCAGTGTGCATATTTAATTCCAATTGCATAATCACGGAAAACATATTTCATTTACTTTATTGCAGTCTTATTTTGGTTGATGGGCGCATCAAGTCGAAGATATTGGATTACTATTCATAATGATTAATTTTTCGAAAATAGAAGATTCCCGATGACATTTAAAGACTTGAATTAACAATTGATTTTATTGACGACAAATTGGAAAAAAAAGACCATTCGGGGAAAAAAAAAAGTTTTAAAAAACCATTCTTTTATCAAATTCTAAATAAATAATAATTTTCAAAGAAATATGATTGTCAAAACAAAAAGTCCCGGTGCAGATGGAAACGCAGAGAGTAAATAGAAACTGTGATCACATTGATAATATATTTACATTTTTCTATAGTAAGTAATTAAAAAAAATTCTTTTTCTTTGAAATGATTTCCTAATTTTTTTAACGCTTTACGTTGTGACTTAAACTTTCTACTTTTCTCTATGAACATATAATAATTCCAAAATGAAACACTTTAATTAAATAAAATTTGTTACTTAGTTTTATTTATAAATTTTTCTTTTTTTTAAAAAAAAAAGTTGTATCGTTCAAGAGTAGCAAAATGTATATTCGATTTTCTTCATTATATAACGAAATTACTAATAAAACGCAACAAACTTTGACAGTATATTAAAAACTCAGGAAAAGTTTCTTTTAAAAACATTTTCCTTTCTCAAAAAAAAAAAAAAAAATGTATTTGGAGTGTAGTCCTAAATTCACTCAGCATCGTTATCTGAAAAAAGAGCAGATTAAACACACAATAAACTGTTTATTTAATACCGATGAAATTAAGAAAATTGTAACGTTTGGCATCGTATATAAATTTTTTAGACTAAGAGAAGTAAAAAAAGCATGTACTTCAAAAGTCGTTTCTGCAGTAATGCTCATTTTTAATTCGATGAAGTGTTACAGCATTATTCATCAACATAAAATGCGACTCGGATAACTTGATTGATTTCGCACCATTTGTGTCAATATCTGATTTAAAGGTGACCTGACTTATCGCAGAAATGCAACGCGATTTCAATTTACTACCACGAGATAAAACTTGATATAATGTAAAATCGAAAAGTAACTGCAAAAACTATCAAATAATAATAATAAATACATGAATAAAAAAACGTGATATTTAATGACAGATTTTTACAAAATGGAATTAAGAATTACCGTTCATTTGAATGCTGATTTTATAAGCTATGCTGTTGAATCGAGCAGACGATAATTATATTTAAAAAAAACTGGAATTTTTCATTGAAATTTCAAAATATTTTCGTATGCGAGACAGACGTGAGAAAAAAAAATAACTCTCCACCCAATAAAATTTAAGTTTTTTTTTTTTTTTTTTTTTCTCCAAAAGTGCAGCTGGCGTTATTTTTTTAAGTAAATAATTTATTGAAATTAATAATAAAGAAGTTATGAATACACATTGGTGAATAATACCTTACAATGTTTTGCAAATTATCCTGTTTGGACTATTTTCCTACTATAAATTCTTTTCACTTGATATAGATATAACCTGTTATAAATAGAACAAATATAATAATAGAAGTAAAATCTTTCCTCGTGAATTTCTGCTCTATAAAACATATTAATTCCATGTTTTCATTTTTCAAACTGCATTCCATAAAAAGGCTTAATGAAAAGAATAAAAGTGGCTTAGTTTAGTTCAGAGATTTAGGAACAAAATACGGAGCTTCGGAACATCGTCAGATGACGAAGACGATACTTGTGTCTGTATTTTGCCTCTTCATATCATAGTAGCAAGAAAATTACTTATCCCAATGGATTTAATTTGTATCAGGACTACTAATGTAGCGAATCTACAATAAAGCCAGATTTTTGTTCTTATTAGGAAAGCTCCGAAGGTTCCCTGCCATTTGACCACCAATTACCTACATCATTTTTATATACTTTTTGAACGACTGGCACGTGACATAATTGTTTCAAAAAAGACTAGGGTTCAAAAGTTGATATCCCGCCACCAGTTATTTCATTTTAAGGTATCCGACTACGTTAAAAACATTAGCTATCAACCACATTGGCGAAGTTTTTTTTCAATGTTATTTCTTGTAGTTCAGACTTTCTCTTACCAAAACAGTTCATCTTTTTTAGAAAAAGGAAGGTCTCACCTATCATCCTGGGGAATTTCAGGCGAAGCATATTTTTCAGCTAAAATTTGTCTTCAATTTAATTTTCACAAAAATAATTCCGCCTTTAGAATGATATCTGAAAAACTGATAGAGGTATTCACATAAACATTTCAGCGTGTGTTTTAAATAATATGGACAATGAAATGAACCAAAAGTTTTATTGGTGGTGAAATACTTTTTCATTTATAGGTGTTTTCAGAAAAATTAAGTTGTGAATTTAAGAATGAAATGCGTATATACGTATAATTTTACCCATAACTTCTTTACATCTAAAGGTTTTTCTTAGATTTTGATTCATTTCATTCATCATTATATTCTATAACTTGGGTACAAATAAAAATGGGATTGCTGCATCGCATTTGTGTGTAGAGTGCTAACCGTTTTGGTTAATTTTTATTCAAATTTACTACACATTTTCCTATTTCTAAAAATATATTATATTTTCAAATAATTTTGTTGTATTTATAGTATCTTGTGTTATAATTGAAAATACATCTAAAAACCATAATTTTAAAAAATTTTTAAAAAATCTAATTTTTCAAAATTTTTCCTTTGAACGTAGTCGGTTACCTTAAAATACAGTTTAAAACTGCATAGCACTGTAGATTTCTAGAAGGAGATAGGGTTCTGAAGTCGAGATTTTGACCCTGGTTTTTCATTTTATTTATATATTCGAAGCTAAAACTATATCATCATCAAAGCCTACACTGGAAAGAGATAGGGGGAGACCAATAAAAGAGATTTGCGAGTTTGAAATATGAGAAAGTTTAGAACTACTGCAAAGTGACACTATTAAATTATTTAGAGTACGAAACATGACATTTTGTTTGAGAACACGCGCTACAGAATAATCTAATTACGATGTTACTTGGTTAAATAAATAAAAAGATAACGCTCGAAATAGAAAGGCATTTAAAAAAAGAATACTAAATGATTCACAAGATAGATACAATGCATTTATACAAAAATGTTTTTATGTCATAGTACAATGTAAGTATCAAATAAATAAAATATACCAACCATTTGAGTTTAAACATATTAAAGCACAACGGAAAATATCTAGATATTCATGTATTTTAGTAAAATTATTAGAAATATATAAAAACTTGTAAATGTAATTAAATTTAATAAAATCACCCAGAATTAGTCTTTCATCCCTTTAAGTTCTGCGATTTTTCTTATAACAACATTTTCCAGCTTATTGTGTAACTAGCAAACTGATATTATTCGATAAAAGTTTGTACTAGTACTCTTAACGATCCAAAAAGGAGAAAAATCTTGTGTCCTTTACTAATACATAGTTGTATGTTCTCATGTAAAACCAAAGGTAAACCAGCTTGAATGGTTTTCCTGTAACATTTCTGCATCTTTTTAATGACGTATTGTCCTTCTCCCACCCCCGCATAAAATCATGGACCTTGGTGAAAGGCGTGAATAACTCCGAGTGCTCAGATTTTTGTTTTCAAAGTTCTACATATAAGAGTGATGCTTTTTGTAATATAATAAAGATAAATGAATATACATAGATGTATGCTTTTTTAAGTCGCTTACAAATAAATTTGGCGGAAAATTGAGATTTTTTGTAACAGCACCTTTGTCACTAAATCGTTGAACTATTGCAATTGCGTGGATGGGAATATGGAGATCAGTGGACTATCAATCCATTGATGAATTTTACGTATCCGTTAATGACGTTATTTTACGCTGTGTTTTTCCCTTATTGATGGATTTTACGTTATTTTTTTTCACTATGAGTTTTATGTTTTATTACTATCATGATTATTTGTTTTCGCTGGCCATGATTTATTTTCTGTGAATGGGTTTCATTCATAATTTATTATATATCTACAAATTTGGTGTTATGATCACATACCAAATCTCACACTTCCAATTCAGAGCACTTTTGAGTTATTGTATGAATAAGTAAACAGATACAATTTCAAAAATCTGTTTTCCGTAGTCGGGGAATTTTGAATAGTAGAGGTTCGGTAAAATCTCGAGTTCAAATTTTTTTGATGATTACTATACTTTCTCTTTGTATACCTCAACTACAAAGGGAATCACGCAACTAAAATGGCAAATATAGGCACATTTAATGCATATTTTAAAAATTAACGGAATTCTTACTCGAAAAGAGCTTAAAATTAAAAAGTATTCTCAGTAATATTCATTCACCTGCAATTTAAACACCAATAACTCAATACTATGTTTAACAATACATTGGCAGTTATATGCTTGTCGGAATTTGATTTTAATTACAAAAGGTGAAGCCAGATGAACCTATGACCTGAGACGGCCATCTGGGGGGTGCAGCGGGTGCTATGCACCCGGGCCCCAAAACTGAGGGGGGCCACAGAATGATTAAGAATTAAAACAGTGTTCTGAACAATAATAATGTTACACTTAGTAAAAGTCAATAAATTTATTTCCATGTAACTGGCTGAGCATTGGCTGACACCTTTTTTAGGCAAAGATCGCAGTAATATCTATAAAAAGATGAGAAAAAGTTCATTTCTGAATAAGGAAATCCCCATCAGACATGTTAAGACAGAGCAGCGTGCTCGTTAGACCAAAAGACGAGGTTGAGTTCAAATGGAATCATCAGCTATCTACTTTTGCCTATATCCAATACATTTTTTTCAATCCTTTACATTTCCAATTACTAAATATAATAAATGCTGAACCCTCTTTCAGCAAATTAAAATCAAATAAGGGATTATATTCGGTCAAGCATATGGGTATATTGCTGAAACGCTTTTGTCATACTAGCTATCGAAAAAGAAATTTGAAAAATGGTAAATTTTCTGGAGTAATTAATGACAAAAACAAAATAACGCATCATTAAACAAATATGCAAATGTTCGGTGTTTTTTGCTTTGCTAAAATATTTAGGGCTCTAAATGGTTTATTTCCACCCGAGCCCCTTCACAGAGAAGGCCGGTGCTGCCTATGACAGTTTCTTTTGATATACAAGCACTTCAATATTTCAATCCTTGGTAGATAATCTAACTATAAAAGTGGACATGTTTTTGTAATGAAATTTACACAATGTAATAGAGAAAAAAACTTACCGAAATACAGCAATACAGTCGCTAAGATACCTTTTTCACGTTCTAATCTATCAACGAAAAACACAGATCTAAGCTCATGAATAAGCATCGAAATCGAGAGATTGAACCGAATGCTGCCTTCTGACCTGCTTTAAGGAACATAACCAAAAAAAAAAATGTGTTAGAGAGGAAGATAAACAATCCCTGTCCAGTATAAAGGAACCTATTGAAGTTTATGGTAAATATTCTTCAGTTCTTGCATCATTTTTCATAACATTCGCTTACATAATTTTGGGAACTAAGGTGATACTTTTTTTTGGGGGGGAGACTTATATTTGTTAGTTCAGAACTTTCATTATACAGCTAGCAACCGCTGATGTTAAACATATTCTTATGATTTCTGTATCAGGAATTAAAGGAGAGATTCATTAATTTATAAACGCTTATTTATTAAAATAGTTTTAGGAAATTGGATAAAATATAAGATTTTGTTTCACATAGTGAAAAATAAGTTTATAAATGAATTTTTTTTAATAATATACCAAGTTTTCAAAATGATTGTAAGTTATGAATTAATTCCACAATAACGTTGAGATTCAACAAAAACTTGTGGTCGAAATTTTTGGTGCTGTTAAACTTTCTATTTTAACTCTTTATGTACAACAAAGTAAAAATTGCATCAAAATTCACATTAATATTTAATATTCATTTGTATTCAAATAATTTCCATCAGCGATTTCAATTTTATCACGAGTGCCTTACCACCTTGTCAAGTTAAGACATCGTGTTTTTAATGCCCCGTTTGTTCTTTTTTTTGTTTTAGTTTCCCTTTCTGTCATATTTTTTCCCCACCGGAGTCCTTATTCTAAATATATACCCTCACACAACCAATTCCTCTTGCTCATTCATCGCAACCACCGGGCGAAGAGGTGCACACAACTGTCCTGAAACACAAGGAAGGGACCACCAACAATCTTGTCTCAGTTCCTGGCATCGTTAGTATTGTGTACCGACGAACCTGCTAGCTGCACAGAAATAACAAAAATCTGTGTTACGCGTTGCTGTGCTTTTGTTGACAACGTAGTTCTCCGAGAAGGTTCTTTACAGCCGGCTTTTGTGTTTTTAGGTCTTTATATACTTGCCATTTCATTGATTGCCATGTATTGTTAGTGTTAGTGATCGTTTTATGCATAGCAGCTGCATTTTTTTTGCATTGGATTTAGTGTATAATAAGGTAATCTTTAATGTGCATTTTTATTATTGGCTGTATGTGCTACAAGAAATTTATTTGCTGTGGGTACTTAGTTCATCACTGTCGGAAACTCTTATAGATATTACTAATCCATTACATTCTTGTGATTTGTTCGTTTAATGCTACAAGATATTTCTTTGCTGTATGTAGTACATTCTTTGCTGTGTCAAAAAAATCTCAGGAATACTCTGATCAATTGCATTTTTGTGATTCGTTCGTAATAGCACTGCAAAAAAAGTTCTTTTCCTGTTTTTTCAGTTCTGTCAAAAAACCTCAGGAATATTATGATTAAATGCATTCATGTAATTCGTTCGTAATAGTACTGTAAAAAGTTTTTTCATTCCTGTTTGTTCATTTCTGTCAAAAAAAAAAAAAAAACTCCCAGGAATATTCTGATTAATTACATTCTTGTAATTCGTTCGTAATAGTACTACAAAAAATTTTCTTTCCTGTTTGTTCATTTCTGTCAAAAAAATCTCAGGAATATTCTGATCAATTGCATTCTCGTGATTCATTCGTAATAGCACTACAAAAAATTTCTTTCTTGTTTGTTCATTTCTGTCAAAAAACTCTCAAGAATATTCTGATCAATTGCATTCTTGTAATTCGCTCTTATAATGCTGCAAGAAATTTCTTTGCTGTATGTTCAATTCTTTCAGAAGCTCTCAGGAATATAGATGATACAGTACATTCTTGTGATTTGTTTGTATACTGTTAAAAAAATTTCTTTGCTGTTTCTTCATTTCTATTGAACGTTCTCAGGAATATTCTGAATTTATTACCTTCTTGTGATTCATTCTTATAGTATTACAAGAAATTTCTTTGCTTTTATTCATTTCTGATGAAGACTCAGGAATATTGTTAATCCAACATTCATACTTTGGATTATTTTTCTGATTATGACACTATGTTAATTTCAGAGATTATTTAATTTTTCAGTAACTTTATTTTTGTATCCAATTTCATGTAAAATAAGTGTTTCTTTTGAATTTCCCATCAACTTTTGGAGACATTTTGCTGTGAAAAATTGTCTTCAAAACAGGATCAATTGTAAAAACTTTTTTGTATTACCTGAATATAGGTAACATAACTATATAAAAGACTTTACAATACAAAGATAGTTTTCTGAATGTCCGTCTCTGACGATTTTACCGAAATCTTTTTTATTGATTGACCATAAAAGGACTTTTGACAAATGGCATTTCTACAGACAATGAAGTAATGTTAATTTTTTATCGAAACCCGCTCACAAATATTCTTTGAAGTTTGAGTTTTAAGTTATGAATTTGTGAATCTTATATCTTTACCTACTTTGTGAATTACATCGCTACAAATCGAAACGAAAACTGTAGAATTGTGAAGACAATTAGTACCAGTTAGTTAGATAAATCATCCCTTTTGATATGCATATGAGATCTTCATAGAAAACAGGAAAACTAAAGAATTGTTTTTATGTTCTGAAGCTTTTATATTTATACGATTGACTTATTAGTGATCCAAGAACTATTAAGAACCTGGCACCCATTTTTGAAACATGGAATTTTGATTTTGTTTACCCAGACATTATTGTTCCCTTTAAAAGAAACTCAAAAAACTTTGAGTAGATATTAGTATTTATTTTGATCAAAAAAGAGTCGACAGTAAGATGGATAGTATTAGTCCAGACACAATCAGTCGTCGATCTTCTTATCGCAGATCAGTGACACCAAATCGTAGTCTTCCCACTCGAGCTACGGGTTCGTATAAAAGACAAACAAGTTACCGAGGTAAGTCTGGAGGATGAAATTCTTAAACTTTCTGTAATTATATCAGTTATTTATGGAAGGAAATCTCAGAAAAAATACTTCAAAGGTATTGAAGGCAATTTTTAAGTCCGAAATGTAAGAATTTTCCCTTAAGAAATAATCCTTTAATTTCGGAATTTATTTAATTAAATGGCATAATATATTTGGGATATATATTATTATTAGCTATTTATATATGTCAGTGTTCAATAGATTTTTGTCTTTTGTGAATTAATTGCTACTTTCACTGAATAGATAGATTTAAATATCAGAAATTTTGTAATTTGATACGTGAGTTTGGCGCACCATTACATTCGAAGAGGGTTAAGATATTTTTAAACTGTTTTAACATTGAATTATTATTTTCATCTTAAAGCCAAAACTGAGTGCTTCATTTAAGACAAGGAAAGCTGTGATTTCTTTAAAATAGTCAAAACTTGCTGAATGCTGGTACAAATTTTCTCTTAAAATTAACTCAGACATCAAATATTCTTTTTTTTTGACATTCCATACTCCAGTCTAATATGAATTTTGTTCTTATATGAATTTATCAAGTCATCTATTTTGTAATCTTTTGCGCTTTTTGAAACAATGAACCGATTACATATATTTTTAAATGAATTTATCATTATTTTTTTTTGTTGCCATTATTTTATTCTCAGTTAATTCTTTTAATATTTTGACTGCCCCCCGATTCAGCTGTGCTTCTCACTTGCCATATAATTAGATAATTCCTCGATTGCAGTTAAAAAATAGCAAAGAAGAGATCGTATACTTAAATGATCATAATTGTCAAAAATCATGGCAGCTAATGTGTTAACTTGTACTGTTGAGCTTGTCAATTTTATTTAGCACGAAAATTATATTTGTTTAATTTAAGTAACTGTAAATTTAATTAGTCTAGCTTTGGAGCAGGTTTAAATGAGTTTTTAAAAATATAGATCTTGTTTTTTACTACATTTTTTAATTTTATTATCATAAAGTTAATTGACACGTGTTTAAAATTACGACGTGATATTACGGCAAAAATCATTCGAAACTGTATATTGCAAACTATTAGATTTAGAGTTTTCAAATTTGATTCATCTTTACTTATTAAGTAAAAAATGCTTACTAAAAAGACTTTTTAAATTTTTAATTAAAGTTTAATTTTGTTTTTCCCGTCGGTAATGAAGCATATTACAGCATGAAATCCATTTTTGCATACTTTTAAAATTCGAAAAATTAATATTTCAGTGATGTCGGTTTTACTTCTGGAAATTTTTTCCCTAATATTATTAAATTAAAAAATAACTTTATTAATTTATTTATTATATTTACCATAAAACCCTCCATAGTTTTAGTTACTTTATAAACACACGGATTGCAGCCATGTTAAAAACTATACAAGTCTAATTTTTAAAATGTTACAGTATTAATAACTGAAACTTCGAATGTACTTCTAAACCGAAATAAGACAAAAAGTAATAATTCCTAAATATTAATAAAAGTAATTAAATAGCGTTATCTTAAATATAAGCTGTTAAATATTTTCAATTCAAAACTTTATTCATTTCCTAAGTACTAATGTCTTTATATTCTTAATTAGATTCTACATTCCGTATCATTTTTTGGATTCTTATTAAAATTTAAAAGCAGTCTTAAATATTTTCGAATGTTAACAAGAATTTTGTCGAACAATTAATTTTCTTCATTTATAACTTTTCATGCCAGAATTTTGCAGTTATATATGAGTTAATCTCTTTATTATATTTCAACGCAGGTATCTGTTATTGAATCGCTTCAGAACTTTATTATTAATTATTAACATTCTAGAATTTACGTTCTTGAATAAAGTGCTTCAGAAGAAAATGTTATGTTTAAAATTGTCATTCTCTCTCTGTTCTGATGAATGCATAAATCTTTCATGTAATTTCTTTTCCCTGTAATTTATTTCAATGTATTTTTCATTATTTCTAAAAGAAAACGCTGGATCGTCCGATTTTAATTAGCAATAACAACGTATTGAGTTAATTAATATTTCACTATATGTTACTTCCAAATTATTCGCTGCTAATCTTTCTGATAAAATAATGAGCGCAGATGGGCATTTATTTATTTCTAAATTTTTTAAATCCATCAATCTATTTTTTTTTATTTCAGCTTCGGGGCAAAGTTGTTTTGTATGCTTGCTAATATCTCTCCATTCTCTTTTAATATCTCCTGAGTCTACGAATTTAGTCTATGAAACATATTGTTACAATATTAAAAGAACAATGTAGCTCGTGGTAGTAATAATAAAAATTGCCTCGTTTAATGAAAGTGTGGTTAATCTTAAATATATACTTAAGTCAGAAATTTTTCCGCTTCTTTCCCTCATTATAATTAAAGTTCCTAAACGATCTTATTTTTACAATTTCTCATACCTACTGGAATGAGGAATGGTAAAAATAGTATGACCGTTCTGATTTAGTGATGTGGTCTAACCTATATCATTATCCATTCATTGCATTTAAGATAGCTGATTCTATCAAAATATGCATTGATCTGTTGCACATTAAACCTCATGTTGTGAAGGTCCAGCTTTCTGCTTGAAAATGCCGTGTTTATGTTTGGAAAGTGTGTGCTAACTTGATATCTTAATCAAAAGAATACTGTTTAAGTTTTTTAAGTCCTTCCCAAAATAGCTGTCATGCTAATTCAAAGTAGAATATTAATACAGACTATTTCAATTCATTTCAACCTTTTATGATTTGAAGTCTTATCTTCTATTCTTTGCTCTAACTTTTGTGCTAATAATTTTTGTTACTGAATTATCACATTTCAAAGTATGTATTTTTCTTTATACCATTTAATGATGATCATTAAATTTTAACATTCTGTTGAATTATTATTAAATTTCCATATTCCAGTGTTTCATTATTGAATGTTAGCATTCCAATGAATGCATTTTTCATCATTCTAGTGAATGATGATCATTGAAATATTACATTCCTATAAATATTTTTTTCCTCTTTCATTGAATGATGATCACTGAATTTTCATATTTCATTGAATGATTATTAAATTTCCACCTTTCCGGTGTATGATTATTGAATTTTGGCATTCCAATGTATGTATTTTTCCTCTCTACAATGAATAATGATAACTAAATTTCCATATTCCGTTGCGTGATTATTAAAATGTCATATTCTATTGTATGATAATTAAATTCTCACATTTCAGTGTATGATTATTGAATTTTCACATCCCAATGAATGTTTTTTTCCTCAAACTAATGAATGATAATCTCTGAATTTTCATATTCCAATGAAGGATGTTAACTCATTTCTGAATAGGGCATACGCGCTTTCCGCATAAACATCTCATATTTGGAGAAAACGCGCCTATATGCAACATCTGTCAAATTCAATTTAGTGTTCTTCATATCACGATAGAATGCTAATGCTCTGTATTTAATTCTTATCGTGCTCGCTTTTTTACTTTGTCTTCCACATTACAAGACTTGTTGGATGAAAAATACCATCCAAATATTTTTAAATTCTTAAGATCTATTATATTAAGTGCATTTAATTTTATTAGTCTGTTTCCGTTAAAATTGCTATTTATGTTCATGTTTTTGACATATTTTAAAAAATTTTCATAACTCATCGTCTTAATTTTATAAATATTAAAAACATTTTTATATCAATCTTATGTAATCCTGTCTCTGCACATTTGAGCTGTATTTTAACAAATAAGTTTTTTAAAATTCTTTTATACTTTTACTTTTTGATTGGCGCAATATGGCCAAACATGGCTCTTGTGTCATTAAACAACACAAACCAACCAACCAATGAAGGTATTTTTACTCATACCGATGAATGATGATTATTAAAATTTCCTATTACCAGTTAAAGCTGACTATTAAATTTTCCGTTTGCAAATTAATAATACTTCACGAACTTTTATACTACTATTGTTTGTAATTCTCCATAATTAATATCAAAATGTCTTAGATTTTGCTTATATGTATATACTCTTATTGTTTAAGACATAATATAGTTATAATTAGATTTTTATTTATCTTCAAGCATATAAATATCGCATTAATTTTCTACTTTGAATAACTCTTTAATATACATGAAGAGTTGAAAGAACCTTGGAAATGCGGGCCAGTCCTCGTGTTGGAAAAGTGCCCTCATCTCTCTCTCTGTTTGTTTTTATTTCTTTATATAATTTTTCACGTGGAAGAATTTATTTTTTTGCTGATATAGTAACCCTTTTTTTAGTTTTGAACCTTGGCTCATTTTATTTCAAATAGCAACCAAGACTGTTACAATGTGTGCTATAAATTATTTCTGGTTGCTAATTTTATCCGATTCCTAGTTGGAATCAAGGAGGAAAATTTATGTTTATATAAAATGTGCCTCCAAACACCCTGGGAAAGGACAGGGATTGTTTTTAATAATATTTATGTATAAACATTTCTCATTTCAGATAAAATTGATATTTTTCTTTTCTACTTGTAAAATAAATTTCCCTTGAAATTTAACCCCTTCCCGTAAAATGACGAGTATAGCTAGTCATCGATTTTTCATGCCATATGCACTATGACGAGCTATACTCGTCATTGCGCAAATGGCTTGACGAGTTATATTCCTCATGCGACTAAAGTTACTGTTGAATATAATTAATTAATTTAATTTAAAATTCCTAATGTATTGAATGCGGATGCACTTTTTTACTTATGCTGATATCATAGATCACTATCATAGATCGTTTGATTGTCTAGGTACAAGTTACGGCTAAACTATTAGTAGTCATTCTAATAAATTCGTTCATTCATTCTAATAAACATTTAGCCTGAGCATCTGACTTACTAAATGCTGAAAATGCAGTGAAATAAAACACCCTAATGAATAAGAGTAATGTAAATCAAGAAGATCAAAGTGATTCAGAAAAATAAAAAAATAAGCATATATTTAACTGATACTGATATTGAAACTAGTGATAGTGAAATATTACCAAGAAGACGAAAACGCGCATAGTGACTAATAAGTGAATTTTGTGAATACTCTGGAATCGCAGACACATTTTATGTCTGTAATAAAATAAAAATTACGGGAATGCCTGGCGCAAACTCGAAAACAAGGGGGTTCATCTGAAGTCATAAGAAGTTTTTGAAGAAATGCTGAATGAAACTTACGAACTACAATTACATCCAAACTAATAATGTAACTTTAATTAATAATTGTAAATTAGTTAGAATTATAAAATAAACTAAGTTTTCTTAAATAAAAATTAAATAGCTATTTCACCCATAATTTTTGCATTCTTAAATCCTATTGGAAGGGGTTAATTTAACTGAAACTTATGTGAAATTTATTGCTTGAATGGCAATAAGCAAGTACATCATGTATAAGATGAATAAAATAATTTTCCTGGTTTGGATGCTCCTGGAATTAAAATTAATAAACGGAGTGAAATTAAAATTTGTATACATATAGTTGTTTGCACTGGAAGACGTATTCCGTAAAGAAATCTGCTAGAGTTGTCTTCCTGAAGTGTTTTCGCATACTATCTAATAAAAGTGTTATCTCTGTCCTTCAGCATTAAAGTGTCGATTTTGGGGTAACTATGAACGCCACGAATTCCCTGATTTTTATTTTCAAATATGGCAGCTGTATTCTTTAAAATATAGCATAGAAAATCAGTTTTTGTTTATTAACTGTTTGATATTTATGAATAGTATACTAGCTTGCTGCCGCCGACAAAATATATTGTGCAATCAATCAATAATCTGGCAATGTTTTATCGAAACAGGATGAACGGTACGACAATATATAAAATACGAACAAACAAATATTCATTATTATATATCAGATTTGTATATTCTTTCAGAATTGTTAATCTTGGTGTTCTTTTAAAATGGCAATGAAAGAAACTATTTATTGTATCTCGTGATTCGTTTAATATTCGTCCGGAATTCTCAAGTTAAATGTTAGAAAATGTGATTAAAATATTTTCTTTTAAAACTGATTAAACATTAAAAATATAGTTACACCATAAAATCATTAAGTTAACCATTAAATCATTAAAAATATAGTTATACCATAAAATCATTAAGTAGTTGAAAAGATAATTTTTGAAAATTAAGATGGTGCAAAATTATTTGTACTACAATATTTTTGTAGTTATTGAGAAAAAAGCTAAAATTTAAAAATCTTCTCCAAAACTTTCTCACATAATCTGTAACAAAGTTACCTCTGAGAATGATTTGCATCTCCTTTATGTACTGTAACTACAAAATATTAACCTTTAATTTGGATTTAGCATTTCTACATAATCTATTATCTCATCGGCGAGTTATTTGGAGATTAATCCTTGGTAAATAGATGCGGTTGATATTATTTTTTTTAATTTTAGATAATTGTACTATGCCTATAATTATCCCGTAGATGTAAGCAATAAGCTGACCATGTTCCATCGCAATCGGATGAACGGTTTAGAAAGGCATAAGAGACATACAAACATTCATTTTTATTTATATAGATTTAAGAAAAGATTGATCTGAATGTAGCATTTTTGCTTAATATAATATGCGATTTTCGGTGATTAATTACTGTTATACGGTTATATTATTGTCAGCAAATCAAATGTTTTGGGCATCTTTTATTGGTCTCATAGAAACCAAAATTTGACGTGTAAGACTAAATTATAAACACCAGATCACATACCGAATTTAACTTATTCTAATTTTGTGTTAACACCTTCATATGCAAGAGAAACTACAGAACAACAAACGGTCAACCTTTTAACAGATTAGATTCAAAATTTGATAACAATCTAAACTTCAGAAACTAGAATTGTGAACCAAATTTCATTTACCAAATCTTTAACGCTCTTTTATCGCATTTATAGATATATGAAAGTACTTACCAACCGATTCAAATTTATGTGAATCTAGTTCAAAAATACTAAACTTGTGGACTAAATTTTAAAAAAAAATCTAGTTCTTTATATTTTATAGTTGTCGTATTCTCTTATACTCAGATAACCACGGCGATAGACTTCCTCTAAAAGAATTTAGTACAAAATATCTGCAAATTTGTTGGTAGGGTATTAACCCAAATTTTATACATATAGCTCAGTAATGCTTTTGGCTATGATATTCACAGATAGACATACTTCCCCAAATATATTTTTCTTATTTTAGGAGGTCTGAAATATGAAGGTTTGTCAAAATCTCGAGCTCGAATTTTATGACAATTACATTAAGTGTATTTTATGTATGATAAATATTTTCTTGTTTAATTTCTCAAATATCACTGTTGCAGAACTTGTTCACTTAGAAGAAAATACACCGAAAACGTCACGCATAGTTAGAGATATTTAATACCGATTAGGAAAAGATTATTTTCTACGAATTTTATACTTTGTCATTCATTTCTGTATTTTTTTTAACCACTCGAATGTGGTTGGAATTTTTCAATAATCCGTGTATTATGAGCTATTATTGCAATTATTGAACTGTAGGTTTCGAAATACAAAAATCGCTCCTATCGGTAATTCCTGTTATTTTTTCCAAAATGTATCTGTTTATGTCTTTTACAATATGTGTTACCGTTAAAGTATGAAATCCGTTATTTCATAGAATACCTAGTTATTCCATGAAATAACTGATCGTGTCCGTTAAAGTGTCCAATATGTTATTAATTTGACACTTTAACTAGTTATTTCACAGAATAACGATCTGCAGCCCGTTAAAGTGTAAAATAATCTATATCATATATCTTGCTTTTTAGTATAAGGTGAAGTTGACAGAGAAAAAGGTGACGCTAAATCTATTTTTGCTATCATCATAAAAATAACCGAAGGATTTTTCCAATTGGGCACAAGAAACAGCCGCATAAAACAATTATATTCCCGATTCCAGTTCAGTATCTGCGAACAAAAATTAATTAAAATCAAAGAAGAACAAGAAGTAGAAATATCACTCCGGTCGGTTGCTACAGCTTAAAGTTTAGGTACTGGTCAGGGATTTAAAAAATGTTCGTGTAAAACCCAGTGTGTCAACAAAAAAATGTTTTTGTTTTAGAAATAATGTTCTTTGTAATTCCAAGTGTCAATTTAGCAATCCTTGTTGTAACAAATGATTTTATGGTACGTTTCGATAGATACCATTTATACGCTGCATAAATTAAATTGCTTCTTTTTCATTTTCATTGTCTATCATTAGTTTATTTATAGAATACCTAGTTATTTCATTTAAGATAAATTGTTTATTTTACACTTTAACTGTCTCTTATTAATTAATTTATAGAATACCTAGTTATTCTATGAAATAACTAGTTAAAGTGTCAAATTAATAACATATTATACACTTTAACGGACACGATCAGTTATTTCATGGAATAACTAGGTATTCTATGAAATAACTGTATTATATACTTTAACGGTAACATATATACAATTTGATTTTATTCCATTCATTAGGCTTTGAATCAAACTACATTAGACTTAGACAGATTCCCCAAAATAGGGAAAGTTATTTTATAACAACTCTATATCATTATGAAATATACTTTCTTTGTTACGGAAAGCAGTTTTCCGGATTTCAGTCAGTGTTTAGTTCCGGGTATCAATTAATTGTCCCAATTTACTATGGGTTGCTAACATCAGTGTTGGCTATCATTATACAAGTAATATTGAAAAAAATTAAGCCAATTCCTACTTACATCAACAAAGAAATTTTTTATTTTAGTTATTTTTTTAAATAATTAACATTGGCAGAATTACAATATTAAGTAGTAAAAGAATTTTTTTCCAGCGATCTAAACGCTTCGCCATTGACGATATTTATTCCTAAATTTATATCCCGCTAAATATCTTATATAAGAGAATTTTTTTTCTCCCTTATAAAACTAAAATTAATTCATTTTATCAAAAAAAAAAATCATTGATTTCGCAGGAATTGAACTCGTATTCTTCACCTTCACATGAAAAATACTGTAGTCCTTGCCATTTTACTGATTGAGCTACATCCTGTTGATAGCAATTTTTATTACAAACTGCTAAAACTCTATTTAAAGTATTAAAAGTATATTAAATTTAATGAATGATTAAGTATTTGAAAAAAACTGTATTAACATCATTATTCACTACAAGTTTAAAAAATGTATTTGAACTTGATTTAATGAATAAAAAGTATTTTATTAACGATTGGCAATTTGAACAAGATTTATAAATTTATATAGGGAGTGTATGAACTAATAGTAGGAATTCAAAAATATGTTTAAAATATTTTTAAATTCAATTAATAGAAAGAAATTATATTATTTTTTAAAATTTAATTAAAAAAAGAAAGCAATTATATCGTTACTTTTGATTAAATTAAAAATCGAAAACAATTATGTTATTTTTTTGAAATTTTAACATGGCATAATTTTTTTTGTGCTTATCGCTTTCCGAAATTGAAAGGAAAAATTAATTTTTTAATTAATTAAAATTCTAATTAAATGTTTAAAAAATTCCTCAGAGGACCATATTCCCACTCTCCAAAGTATTATGTGCCAAGTCTGATAACTTTATAGCCAATGAATGACCTAGCTTATAGAGTGCCAATATGCATAAAAACATTTACATACTTTATCTTGATTATTAATACAAATTTCACATTGCTGTTAGCGAGCACGCAAGCTCTTTAGATTAAAGACATTGGATTAAGTTTTTTTTACTATGATATCCATAAATAAAAATTCTTCCATTTCATTTTCTTCAGCACTTGAAGTGCTTTAAAGTCTGTTTTTCAATAGATGAGATCCAAGGAACTCTCTCGAATAAAGCTCTATTCCATGTTTATCCCAACTCTTTCATTCACATTGAGCTCTTGCCAAATTAATCCTTCTTAATGTTTTCCCTCCTACTCTTCTACCAAGGTTATCCCTGAGAATTCAACAATTTATATTTCTGCGTAAGAAAGATGCATCCATCTTAATAATCAACGTATCTTGTTTTACTTCCGCACTCCTCGGAATTTTGGACTTCACTCAAAATGTGGATGTATATCGTCTTTTTTTTTCGGTCACGTTCCACCTTTGTCTATCCGTGCCAAATGGTTTTTCGCCGGTTCTTTGAAACGTAGTATGAGGCTTTTGCGGAGATGTCATCAACGTATGAACTGAGAAAAAGAGCTATTATTATCTCTGGCTTAGAAAGATATCAGTTGGTCTCGTTTAAATCTTACTCAATGGTTAAGCGTATGACATGCGAAGCTGGCAATTAGCTCAATATTATTGTGGAATGACTAATTAAATCTTGTGACCAGACATTCTCTAATAGTTTGAACACTTCTGAACTATGATTAACCCCTTCCAGTAAGATTTAAGAATAAAAAAAATTGGGTGAAAAAGCAATTTAATTTTTATTTAAGAAAACTTAGTTTATTTTATAATTTTAACTAATTTATAATTATTAATTAAAAGGTGTTTATTTCACAGCATGTTTAGCATTTAGTTTGTCAGATGTTCAGGCAAAATGTTTATTAGAATAAATAAATGAACAAATTTATTAGTATTACTACTAATAGTTTGGCCGTAACTTTTACCAAGACAATCAAACAATGTATGATAGTGATCTATGGTATCAACATAAGTAATAAAGTGCCTTCGAATTCAATACACTAGAAGTTTTAAATCAAATTTATTATTATATTCAACAGTAACTTTAGTTGCATGACGAGTATAATTCGTCATGCCATATAGCAATGACTAGTATAGCTCGCCATTGTGCTATATGACGTGAAAAATCAATGACGAGCTATACTCGTCATTTTACGGGAAGGGGTTAGTTTCCATTAAATGTCCTTGATTGTTTCAAATTACTCTAGACTGATATCAGTTTTGTTTATAAAATGCTAAATTAGTAATTAATGGTGTGTGTGTGCGTGCGTGCGTGACTCTTCGTCCATGTTATCTTGTGAACAGGATAACTAGAGTATATGTTCTTAAAAATGTGAAAAACGTGGACAAGTTCGTAATGGCCCATCTTGCTGAAAGGTGGGGGATTGGAAATTTTCATTTCGCTATAAATTTCTTAATATTGAAAATAGAAAAATAAATCCAGCTAGACAAATTAGCTCCTCATAAAGATGAACAATTTTATTATGCTATATTTTTTTTATGCTATAAGTTTTTCAATAACTGCAATATCTTAAAAGCTAGAGGCTGAAAAGTGATTTTCAAACTCTCATTTTGATTGTTTCTAACATCAACAATTTATGTTGCCTGTTAGTAACTTAGATGTAAAGGAATCTATCCTTGCCTTCCAGTCTGCAGAGATAAATTTTTTGAAATCCAGATGATTATTTCAGTTATTCTGGAATAAATCATACTTAACAGAATTTCTTAACCAAAATACTTGATTAAAAATGTTTCTCAAGAAACCTCATTCTCAACTTATACTTATAAGAACATGGTCGCCTTATTTGAAATGTTTGCTCTTTTTCAAAGCAGCTACATTTTTCTTTGCAATATTTTTAAAGTACCAATACTTTAATTCCGCGTGTTATGAATACAGTTACCAGAAACGTTTTATATATGGGCAAAAGGAATTTTTTAAAAATGCAACTGTTCCTAAAATTGACATTGCAGTTACCAAGTTGTTAGAAAAGCTGAAATTTGTATTAGAACTTGTCCGCGATTTTTACATCTTTATGAACAAATACTCTCTTTATCCTGTTCACAAGATAACCAAACGAAGCATCCCGCTCTCTCTCTCACACACACATACACACACCATCATAAACTTTTGAACGAAGGGCTGTTTTGGGTTCTGTAAGCTTGATTGGTGAAGAGCTGAAGAAATTTCCCCAAATTCGTGTCATAAGAATCATTGCAATCGATAGTATACCAACAGGACTCTTCATAAAAGTGACTCGCAATTATTTCGAATATCATTTATTTGATATTCGGAATAATTGCGAGACTCTTTTATGAGCTATACTTAATTTAATAACTTTTTTTTTTCGTTCAAGAGTAATTTCTACAATTTAACTCCACTTTTAATACAAATTTAAACTTTTCTAACAACTTGGTAACTGCGGTGTCAACTTTAGGAACATTCGCATTTAAAAAAAAATTCGTTTGCTCATGTATATAAGTTTTCTGGTAATTGTATTCATAACACGTGGAATTAAAATATTGCTACTTTAAAAAAATTGCGAAGAAAAACGTAGCTGCTTTGAAAACTAGCAAACATTTCAAGTAAGGCGACCATGTTCTTATACTAGTATAAGTTGAGAATGAGATTTCGTGGGAAATATTTTTGAGGGCTTCTTTTTAATTTCTTTGGTTTCTTCAATCTTCTTTGGTTTGGTTTCTTCACTCAATCATCTTACAATAACTTCAATCTTCTTTGTAATTTCGGTGAGGTTTTTTTTTTATTTGAACAATTTATATAATTTATTTCAAAATTGGAGGGAAAATAGAATTATTCAAAATATTCTATCTTAACGAAAACAGCCCTGCATTTTTTTCTCATTTAACAAAGATTTCTATTAGAATTAGGAATTTATCACCAAACTATTTTTGACGCAGATGAGTTGAATGAGAACTTAGTTCCATGTGCTCTGTATTTTTAATAGAGTCGGGGATTCCAGTGTTGATTTGTGTACGCCTTCGATTGGCGACAAATTTCAGGGATGAAACATTGCTTCTAGTTTCAGCAATATTTTTCTTCAAAATAATCGTCAAAAAAAAATCAAGGGGCACTCAATTATAACTTTCATCGAAGCAGGTCTCTAATCTGTGAATTATCCACAGGCAAGCAACCCGATAGTTCAGGATTGCATCAGCAAGGTTTATTAAGAAAGCAATTTATCGTAATACTTAGGTAATATATTCGACAGGACTGGGAATAAAAGTCTTCAAGTTTAACGCATTAACAGCCGGCTCCGCGAAAACGTGGATTTCTGAGTCTGTCACATGAGCGTCGGCCCCGCGAAAACGCGGATTTCTGAGCCTGCTGCTTGGGCTTCGGCCCCACGAAAACGCGGATTTCTGAGCCTGCTGCTTGAGCGTCGGCCCTGCGAAAACGCGGATTTCTGAGCCTGCTGCTGTATAAACTTTATTTTTTCTATAATTATAAATTAAAAATTTCGATTTTGTTTCTATTTTTAATTACCGTTAAAATGTATATGACGAATATGTAAATAAAATGTTCTGTGTTACGAAAGTATATAATGTTTTAATATTTGTTTTGGCTATTCAGTGATCAGAAACAAACGAATAAGACCGGCGTTTGGGATTTAAGTGGCCGAATACGTTGCCGGCTTTCAGGCTTTAAATGTCTCTTAGGTCGCCGGCTGTCAATGTGTTAAATATTTCTAACCCTTTAAACACCAGCAGCGTCCTTTCTTGATTTTTTTTAAATGCCTTCTTTCGTATGTCTGACCTTTCAGCCAGCAGCTTAATTCCCCTCTTTTTGCTATCGTAGTTTGAACCACTTGCACCGATCCAACAATCTTTGAGATTTCATTTTTCTTTCCCCATCTTTACTATGACGACAATAGAAACTTCTTCATGACATGTTTTTTATTGGCTTGACGAGATATATCATTTCCTTCTCTTTATTGGGCACGTTCCTTGAAAGAAAACTCAAGCGCTCGCACACACACATATTCCTTCAGTTTCTTTCTATACCGTCTTCCGTTAGTAAGTAGAGGATTCGGTATCCTGAGTGATTTAATTTATTGATAAAAATAATTTTAAATTATTTACAAACTAAACAAAATTTGTAGTAATTAAACTAGCATCATTGGATTGCTGTGCATCTTGAAAGTAAAAGAAAAATTCTTCTTTGAAATAAAAGTCTCATAAAAGCAGTATTTTTACCTTTACTTTAACGATAACAAAGAAATGGTATTAAAAGAAAAAAATTGTTAAATAAAATTGAAAAAAAAAAATGGTTTCAAATTCATATTTAATGATTTTTTCACGTTTGTGGTATGAAATTTTCTAATGTTAATGTTTAGTTTATCTTAAACTAATATGTTTGAAACAGAATACATATTGTATACGATAGTACGTAGAAGAAAACATGTGTCGCTCTCGAGAATGACGTTATATAAATCAAACTATAACTTTGTATTAATTTTATGGCAATATGAAAATTGTAACGAAAATTGCTTTTGTAAATTAACCAAGTCGTTCTACGCTACGTTTTTGTGTGTTGTATATAATTTTCAGAGATTATTATACCTTTATATATAACCGCATGCAATAATAAGTAAGGGATTGCAACAACAATGCACTTCTGTTTTCTCGATAGTTTTTCAGTATTTTTTACCTGCATCAAAACAGACGGGAATGTTTCAGCAAGCTCTAGTCACACAAATGATTGTCGTGAAATAACATTATCTTGCATTATGCAACTCGTTACTTAGTGCACTTTGATAAGAGTCCTCTGTTATTTTTGTTTACTTTGATAACGAATCATGTGGCGAGTCATTCTGTACACAGCAAGCTGTCAGTTCCGAGCACTTAATTATAGATAAGTATTAAGGTGTGTTTATGTAGCAACTTTTAAATGGTTGTTAAGAGTGTTGCATAATTTACTTTAACGAAACATTGTACTTTATATATCTTTTCTCAATAACAAAGATATATTTAAGAACGGAAATATCTTCTTAATAAATGTTGTCAAGGGCCACTAGAAGTAGCTTTCACTTATTAGGACAAGCTAATGACAAGGCGTCCTACCACAGCAAATGTATTTATTAATTACATAATGATTGTATTTTGAATTTAAAAAACACAATTTACCTACAAATATAATTTAATATTATTTTGGTGAGATTGAAAGCTATTTAAAATTTTTCGACTTTATATTGAAGCAAAAATTATTTTTTATCATTTATTTAAAAAAATGAATTTATTGGCAATTTGTGGTATTACGTATTTACAAGTTTCAGTTCTAATTTTATCCATTCGAAATATGACACTATATAACAACAGCATCGAAGTTCAGTTTAAATTATTTAAAAATGTCTCTGAAGTTCACATTTCCACTCACCAAGTAGAAGTGACCAGACTTATTGAGAACGCACGCACACATTCATCTTCGTTATAACTAAAGATAAAGGTCATCAGTGGATGTTTAAGGCATTTTCTGGCTCCAAGCAATGCATATTTTGGGGTCATCTTTTAATAATTGATAATTTTGATTTATTATTTCAACGAACATGGTATGAGATTATTTTTTAATAGGAATATTATAAAAAGTGACTTAATAAAAATGTATACAAATTAACAACAATTAAAAAAGAATAGCTTCTCTACTTACAAATAAACATTTAACTATAATGACAAGAATATAAGGAAATAATAAACGTCAGACAAATAATTTTATGACCTTTCAAGAGGAATTAAACATAAGCGATTTTAATGAATAAATGACATTCTTTCATGTGGGGCCCGACTTAGCTTAATGGGGCTCGGTACAAAAATTTCTCCCGGGAACCCTACCCACTTCAATAATGAAGAACTGTGCGTTGTATAGTTCTATGACATTTTTCGTTAGTTAATTCAAAATGCTATTTAAACTTAAAACTCTCTCAGTCTTAACTTGAATTGCCTAATTTAAACATTGAAGTCAAAATGCCAAAACAAGATTTATATTAGAATACCATCTACAAATACAATGAAAAATATGCAAATTTCTCAACAGTTTTCATATGTAGGAATATTTAATTATTTCTTGCATTTATTGCTTGCAAACAAAACAAACTTCATTATTTAAGAAAGGTAATTTAATCAGTCACATTTTATTATGATAAATATCCAGTCCGACTCGTTATCCAAATTCCAGTAAAAAGATAATTTTAATGTTTGGCCAAATTTGTCCATCGTAACTGCGAAAATTTAGCTGAATTCCGCCCTAGAAAGTCATGGATTTACGCGATATAGATTTTTTTTTGTGTGTTTGTTCTTACGACAGATTAATGAAGAAACTAAAACTGATGAATATCACACTATACTGATACTTTTAAAAAAGTTCATTCAAAAAATTATTACACATATTTAAGTTTATGATTAAAGAAGAAAATATAAAATAAACATTTTATTCGATTTTGGGATCCCCTCTGATGCGGAGATCGGAACTATTGCCTCATATGTCCCTGCCTTAATCAGACCCTGCTTTCATTTTTAAATGGTTTCTTTTCTTTCTCCGTTGCTACTAATCTCTTCTAATAATAAAGGAGAATGTGCTTATGTGTTTGCTTTTTACCATTTCACATTGAGCTTCTAAACTTGGCCCCCTCAGGGGCCCATCTCCTTTAGGTGGGTACGGGTGTCCCAATCCCGAGGTACCCAGGGATCTTTCATTCTTTCAATCTTTTTTTCCCTTTCCCCCTATTTTTTTTCTCTTCTTACTCTCCCCGCTCTCTCCTCCCTTTTCTCTCCATTTTTCCATCCCTCGACGGTAAGCGAGGGAGCTCTCCATGAGAAGTGGTCGCCGCTCTGTTTGCTTCTTGCTTCTCATGGACAGTCAAAAACCCCACGTGTTTGCCGTGCGTGGCGACCCATCAGACGGGTGGTACATTTCGGTCCCTGATGTATCAATCGGCTGGTATCCCAGACATTTGACTGGGCTGCTCAAGGGGATCAAGCGAAGGGGTTACTCCTTGGGCTTGGCGTTAAAGGTGGTCACTGTCCCCGGGGGTAACTCTCAGCGTATAGGTTCCGGCTAGCACCATGGTAAGTGCCGAGGCTGGGATTGTCTGGAGCCGGTGGCTGCCATCCCTTGTTGGGCTCCGTGGTGGGCGGTGCCGTCGGGCCCGAATTTTTCTAAATATCGCATGGGTTTTTTTAATGATCAACATAGTAATGCTTTTTTAAAATTTTTTATAGTTTTTTCTGAAAACAATGATTTGAAGAACATTTCCCCCCTTTTGATTCATAAAAGTATCTCTTCACTTGTCGGCGAAGTAAAATCAATTAAAAAACTAAACAGTGGAAAACTTCTAATCGAAGTCATGAACATGAGACAATCAGAAAATATATTGAAACTAGAAAAAATAGGGAACATAGATGTCAAAGTCACTCCACATCGTACACTCAATCATTCCAGAGGCGTTATTTCTGAAAGCGAATTTCAAAAAGATCTGGAAGAAGATATACTAGAATGTCTGAAAAGCCAAAAAGTCATTGCAGTCCGCCGAATTACAGTCAAAGGAAATGGTCAGAACTTTCCAACAAAACATCTTATCCTTACATTTGACACACCTGTATTATCAAAATCCGTTAAAATAGCTTATATAAACTGCCCAGTTATACATTTTATTCCTAATCCACTACGCTGCTTTAAATGTCAAAAGTTTGGCCATACAATAACGGCTTGCCAAGGAAAACAAATCTGTGCACGTTGTTCTATTCCAGATCACGAAAGCAACTCTTGCAACTCTACCGTAACAAAATGCCACAACTGCGATGGTGATCATCCATCGTATTCCAGAACATGTCCTCATTTTAAGCAAGAAAAAGAAATCCTGACGGTTAAAATAACAAAAGACCTCTCTTTCCCAGATGCTCGAAAAATAGTCACGGACAGAACACCAAAACCAAATCTCTCTTATGCATCTGCACTTAATTCCTCCGTCCCTCCTTCCCAACAAACAACCTCTGCCATAAATAATCCTACATCAACTACAGCAAAAACTCCTGTTAATAATGAATTAATAACAATTAAAAAAAGTGACTGGCTTGAACTTCTTGCAATTAAAAAATCTTGGGAGAATGCCTCATCCTCCCCTGCCATATCACAGGCAACTACTAGTTCAACTCCTGTGCAAGAGATTCACCCAAATCCACCTTACCCAACTATTATTAGTGATAAACAAGGAAATACATCCCCAGTTTCTAAAAATAATTTATTAGATGAAAAAATGGCATCAAATAAATCTTCAAATAATAATAATATATCCTTATCAACAAAAAACAATTCTTCCCTTGTAAATACGAATGCAAAAAGTGCTCGGGAAAATAAAAAAATGATGAAGAAGTCAAATGATAAGGAGAAAATAAAAGAATCCAAATCTACCAAACGTGCTCGCCTACTAGCCAATAAAAGAGATCAAAATAACGAAAGTTCTGCAAATCGATCACTTTCCCAACAAGACTTTTTGAAAGATTCTCGAAAGAAAAATCCAAATGATGATTGTGAAGATAGTGACTCACTTCTTAAAGTTCATCCATCGGAAGATGACATGTCCACCAGTGAGGTTGATGATTCCTTGCTCCCTCTGTAGTCATCCGCTTCTGACAGTTTTTACACTTTTACTGTTTTAGAGTTTTTAAATTTATGGCTGCATTTATTTCCTGGAACTGCAGAGGGATTTTGAACAAGTCTTCAGAACTTAGAGACCTTATTTATAAATATCAGCCAACCTGTATTGCACTTCAAGAGACATATCTTAAAACTGATAAAAATAATATTTCTAATTACCAAATTTTTAGCAAACATCATATGCAAAATAGAGCTTCTGGTGGCGTTGCAATTCTTACAGCGAGTAATATCCCATCCATGCCTTTGACTCTGAACACTAATCTTCAAGCAGTGGCAATCCGAGTTCAGATGCAATCCCTGATCACTGTTTGCAGTCTCTACTTGCCTCCCAACGAAACAGTTATTCAAACAGATCTGAATATCTTGATTTCTCAACTCCCATCTCCATTCATTATTTTGGGAGATTTCAATGGTCATAACACTTTATGGGGCAGCTGTAATTCAAATGCACGAGGTCAACAAATCGAACAACTGCTTGTTGACCATAATTTATGCCTTTTAAATACTGATGAAAAAACAAGTTTTCATTTACCAACGCGAACATTCCATTCAGTCGATCTGGCTATTTGTTCTCCAGCACTTCTGCCTTTTTTAAATTTAACTGTTGACAATGATCTTTATAATAGTGACCACTTTCCTTTAATTATTACAGATAGTAGACACAGTACTACTGGCTCTTACCATCCCCCTAAATATGTCTTAAATGCAGCGGACTGGCAGAAGTTCACCTCTCTGGCTAATATTGATTCTCATATAATTAAATCTTCAACTATTGAGGAAGCATTAAATCATATTGTCAATACTATAATAGACGCAGCAGACAATTCTATTCCAAAAACGTCTGGCATTCGAAGAAAACGAAACAAGCCCTGGTGGAATGCCGACTGCCAACAGGCATACAAAAAACAGAAAAAGGCCTGGAGTATTTTCCGAAGACATCCAACCACACAAAACTTTATCTACTTTAAAAAGGCCAGAGTAGAATCCAGAAAAATTCAACGACGCAGTCGAAGAATTTCTTGGCGAAACTTTGTCTCTAATATCACCTCTAAAATATCCAGTCGCCATCTGTGGAACAAAGTAAAAAGAGCTTCAGGTGTTTCTCACACTAATAGTGTTTCTATTTTAGTTCATAATGGAAATACAATTTCATCCGTAAAAGATATTGCAAATTGCATTGCCGCAACTTTCGCTAATACTTCTAACAGCCAAAATTGCACTCCTGAAATTTTGAATTACAAAAAAAATGCAGAAAAACTAAACTTAAATTTTAATTCTCGGACTACTTTGCCGTACAACTGCGATCTAACGTTTCTGGAATTGCAATCATGTTTGTCTAGTGTCCACAACTCTTCTCCAGGACCGGACAATATTAGCTATTCCATGATTAAACATTTAACTGTCGAGTCTCAGAAAACCTTATTACTCTTCTACAATCGTGTTTGGCGCGAACACAGCTTTCCTACTATTTGGCAAAACGCAATAATAATTCCATTGTTGAAACCAGGGAAAGATCCTCAAGATCCGTCAAACTATCGCCCCATTGCTTTGACCTGTTGCCTCTGTAAATTACTTGAGCGTATGATAAATCGCAGACTAATTTATTACCTGGAAAACAATAACTTTCTTCATCCATCTCAGAGTGGATTTAGAAAAGGTCGTACCACCACTGATAATCTCCTAGCCCTTGAAACAGACATCCGCCTTGCATTTTTACAAAGAAAGCATTTAGTTGCCATATTTTTTGATATCGAAAAGGCATACGATCGAGCCTGGCGGTACGGGATTTTGAAGGATTTGCATGATCTTGGACTAAGAGGAAACCTGCCTATTTTTATAAAGAACTTTTTAAAATTCAGAAAATTTCAAGTTAAAGTACAGTCCCAATTTTCAGACTTCTTCATCCAAGAGGAAGGAGTTCCCCAAGGTAGTGTTTTAAGTGTGACACTTTTTATTTTAAAAATCAATAGCATTTTAAAACAGTTATCGCCTATTGTGAAGGGCCATTTATACGTTGACAACCTATATATTTCATGCACCGGAATAAATATGAATTTTATACAAAGGCAATTGCAGATTGCAGTTAATAGCATTACACAATGGTGCAATAATAATGGTTTTAATATTTCTACATCAAAAACTGCGGGTGTTCACTTTTGCCTTAAGAAAAACTTACACTCTAATCCAGAAATCAAATTAAATGATGTAATCATTCCATTTTTAGACGAGATCCGGTTCTTAGGCATAATATTTGACAAGAAGCTAACTTTCCTCCCTCATGTAAAATTATTACGGAAAAAATGTGAAAGAGCTATGAATATTTTAAAAGTCTTGTCATCTACAGCTTGGGGTGCGGATAGAAATTCTTTGATTAAAATATATAAAGCCACGGTGCTCTCTAAATTGGATTACGGCAGCGAAATTTATGGATCTGCCAGAAAAAGCGTCTTAAGAAAACTGGATCCTGTTCATCACACAGCACTCAGACTTTGTTCCGGAGCTTTCAGGACATCTCCTGTTAAAAGCCTTTATATCGAATGCAACGAACCCTCTCTTGATGTAAGAAGACGAATGCTGTCTTTGAACTATTGTTTTAGAATTCAGTCAAACATGAATAATCCATTTCATAATTTTAAAATCCGCCCGTATTTAAATAGACTGCAAGCGGCTAGAAAGTCGTCCATACCAGTGTTTTTTACAAGAGTCCAAAACTTCCTTTCAGAAAACCTGCTGAATCTACAATTGACCCCTCTTCTGACAAATGTCTTTCCACCTTGGAAAAATCTTAATATGCAATTTTTAGACCTGTTCAATACTTTTAACAAATCTGAGACAACAGAAGTTATTTATCAACAAATTTTCCTTGAACACAGACAACAATATAAAGACTTTCTTCCAATTTACACCGATGGGTCAAAATCATTTAATCATGTCTCTTTCGCAGTTATCTTCCCAGATACAGTAATTTCTTTTAAGCTTCATTCCTTCTGTTCTATTTTTACGGCAGAAATGACTGCGATTTTATATGCATTAGAAGAAATTTCTGAGAGACCGGAAAAAAAGTTTATTATTTATACTGACTCTCTAAGTGTTTTACAATCACTAAAATCGTTTTACCTTCATCCTCATAATCATCCTTTGGTTTTCCAAATTCTAGATATTTTTAACAAACTAACTTCCCTTGATTTTACTATTTTGTTCTGTTGGATACCCTCTCATGTAGGAATTCTGGGCAATGAGAAGGCAGACAAGGCCGCTAAATTGGCAAGCATTCCGGTGATCTCATCTATTTCTCTGGGTGACATAAATAAGCACATTAAAAACCTCCTCTATTCAGAATGGCAAGCTCAGTGGGACCTTGAAACTAACAATAAACTGCATATTATCAAACCTCATATACAACCATGGACTTCATTACCGAATCGAAAAGCAGATACAGTATTTACCCGTTTACGTATTGGGCACACTAGATTCACCCATCTCCACTTGTTGCTTGGCGAACAACCACCTCAGTGTTCTCAATGTAATTGTCAAATGTCTGTCCAACATATATTGTCAGAATGTCCAAATTTCAATGCTCAGCGTTTGCACTTTTTTCAAAACACGAACACTCCATTACCTTTCTTACTTGGCAAGACCCCACATGCTCAATTTTTCGCCTTTTTGAAATCAATAGGTTTTTATCCACATATTTAAGTATTCTTCAGCTTTTTCTTAAAAAAAGTTTTCGCTTTTTTTATATAAAATTTTACATTTGAATAATGAAAAAAAAAAAAAAAAAAAAAAAAAACATAGTTTGGCGCAGCATAGTCAACATCATGGCTCTTGTGCCAATAAAACCCAAAAAAATCCAAATCTAAACTTGGCACATGTATATACTAGGGAAGATGAGAATGTACACATGGGGACAAAATTTTGAGCTTTTTATTATATTTTAAATTAAAAATTAATCCAAATTTTGAGCTTTTTATTATACTTTAAAAATTATTCCAAATTTTGACGCTTTTTAGCAATAGCTAAAAAAAATATTATTGCCCAAAAATTATGTTTGCACTTCCTAAAAATTCAAAGATTTATATTTTATAATTTTTGTTTTTGTTTTATTTTTGTCACATTATAAGAGACTTTAAGTGTTTATCGTAATGATAGTTCCATTACTGAAATGAAACTTATTTCCTTTTTCTTTGTTATTATTAATATTTAATTTCTGCTTGTTTTCCATTTTCGATTATCAAGGTATTAAGATTTGGCTTATTTTTCCATATTGAGTAGATAATTCGAATGAAGCGTGCTTTTGATAACAATTTTGAAAATTTGTTGTACGTAAAAATAAGGTTTAACTTCAGAATCAATTCGTTATAGAAAAGAAAATAGCAATAAAGTACGTTTATTTTTAAAAATGTTTTTTTTTTCGGTTGATGATGCCGAAAGATATAAGAAGAAAATTTTGGAAATATGGAGTACAACGAACGAATGAAAAGCTTTTTAAAATAGTTAGGGTTATAATCAAATGATTAATTATATGATTCATCAAATTATGAAATTAAAAAAAAATTGGGTTAGAAGTCTTTAAGTAACCAAAAAGATTTAATTGAAATTTTTTGCATCTATTTTTCCCTCAAACCTGTTGGTTGGCATAGGTCATTATATATTGATTCTGTATTTCAAATAAAACTATTTTTAATATTTATCTTATAAATAAGTATATTTTTAATTTTATAATTGTTTCTGTAACTTTTTTAATAATGGTTTTAATATCTGTATAAGCGTAAACATGCACATCTTTTTTGTAATTCATAGAGTTTATATCTTTACAATTTTTTTATTTGCAACTAATAATGTAATTTAATAGCACTAACTGCGTCCTCTTTATATTCAGGACCCAAATCAGCTACCTAGTCAAAAATCCTGTGCATTCTAAAACATAATTTTGATGTAATGAAACTTTTCATATTTCTTTTTATAGTGCAACATTTTGTGACTTTTCGTTTATTGAAATTCCAGAAAAATAAATTAAAACGATTACCGTGAAAATTGGCGGTACTTGTAAAATGTGGGGACAGTTAAGAAGCTAGAACTGTTTATTAAAAAATTTTTTAAAGAAATGTTAATGAAGATATTTTAATTGTTGAATATTATGAGGACAATTTCTTACTGCAAAATATAACGAAAAGAAATAAAGACACTATTTTAAGTGATGAAAATGATGAAAAAGAGTTTTTTGTTTTTAAAAAAAACCTTTACAAAAAGAAATGTCAATGTTTGTAACAAATTTGTACAAAGTACGATTACAGTCTTTTTTACTTTCTGGTATACATAATTCAGAGAAAGTTTAGTAATTGTCAAAAAATTCGTGCACGAATTTTTGATGAATTCCTACGTTATAAACTTTTCTGAATTCAAAAAACCCAATTTTAGAAAATGCCCATTTATCTGTGATAAAGGACGCTTTGAGGTAGATGATCGAAATTTTGTACACAGTCTTTATACAAAATTTGTATATTTCTGTGAGCAAAGTCCGCTTAAAGGAAGTCTATCTATCTGGCTGTTTGAATATAACAGCCGGACAAACGAAACTAGCTAAATAGATAAAATTCGATACCCAGAACTAAAATCTATAGTCTAGCGACCTATCAAATTTTGAATGAAATATAACAAGGGTTGAAGCGTCTATCGGTTTTCTCTTTCAGAAGTATATATACGCGAAAACTGAAAAACGTAATGACTTCAATATATCAAATTTGATGTAGGATTTTATGACTACAAATGCAGTTTTGTGTCAATATTTGGTTTCAATCGATCGAGAAAAAAGTATCTAAAATACAAATTCGATTTTTAAATACCAATGACGCATACTGGGATTAATCGCCATATAATTCGCCGAGGATGACACGATAGAATTTCAGTTAAAACGCTAAATTCACGCCAAAAGTTTATATCCTGTAACTATACTACGCCAATTTCATGTAAGGCGTTTTCTGGCATGATAAATTTATTACAGAGTATATGAGAAAGTTTTGTGGTGACTACTCACCCTGTTTTTTTTAATAATATTATTTGTGATAAATACTGGATTAAAAAAAATTAAATCAAATTGTAAAGTGGTGTCTTCAGTGGAAAGTAACCTCAAATAATAAATTTCCCTCATTTTTATAACTTAATTTACTAATTCCTGTTTAATGACTTCTCTTGATGAAATTTGTTCAGTGAGACGATAAAATTTTAAAATTGAGGCTCAGTTTATTTGCGGCATCTTAAAATGAAGGTCATCATTTTCCGTTTGTTGCGAATGCCCTTCAAAGCCTGAATACAGACGAGAGTTTATTTTAATTGGCCGATAAAGCATTTCATCGCTTTAAATGAATATACTTATTCCTATGCTTTATCTTTGATGCATTGAGTTAACGCTTAGATTAAATTTAGTTATTTTTAATATTTTGCTTATCTCTTTACAGTCACCCCGCCACCGGACGCAGTGGACGATGAACCTGAACCCTCCGCCCCTCCTCTGGAGCTCATGGACAAGGTCCGCGGTTACGAAAGCGCCTCTTTCGAAGCCGGTAAGTCCATTTCTTCACAGGGGACATGGAGTTCCAGCGAAAATTCGATGGCCATCTTTCAACAATTTAATGTTGATAAGATTATTGATAGGAAAAGTTTTCTACTCTATTTTGTTTATTTTAGAATTTTTAGAAGTCTGGAATGTTTTGTAATTGCAGAAATTCTTTATAGATTCTGTTAATGTAGTTCATTTAAATAAGAATTGATTTGGAATGTGGATTAAGATTATACAAAACCGAAGCTTGCCAAATTTAATTGCTAACTGTTCTAAAGTGATCAGCAATGAATTCTGTCTATCACCTGAATCTAGCCCATTAATGCTTAACTTAATTTACCATGGTGATTTCAATAAATTATTTTGATGGGTATCACAGATTTATGACAACTTTTACGCAAAACGGAATTCTGAATTTTTTGAAAAGAATAATTGTTGATTAGAAGTAAAAATCACTGTTAAGTACTTCTTTATAACATACATTAAATTATTTCTAACCTATTCACTGCTAGAGAAAGTCATACACTGCTAGTTTTACAGAGGTTTCCAACGAGATTTCTCGCAAATGGCAATGAATGGGTTAAAATAAAGAAAAATATATATATAAAAAATATTTCTTTCGAAATTCTTTGAAAAAATACATTTTGGTTCTGGCAAGAAAATTCAAAATGACAACATTTTGATTTACAAATATGGCCGATGAATGACACATACTGATTGAAAATTGCTTAGACGTCTAGAAATACTTATTAACGAGGTTTAATGGGTTCGATTTAGCCATGGAAATGAAATGCAAACGTCCTCTAAACAGAATACTAGACGTCAGTGATGAATTAAAATATTTTGCAGCTGTAAGTGATACACATTCGGAAATTCATCGTTTTATAACTTCAGACATTTAATTTCACATTTTTCAGATACTTTCACATACTCTCCAATAGCTAAGCAAAAATGACCTAATTCTATAGTTACTTCGGAAATTGGTTGAAAACTATGAAGTTACAGATATATACTAAATAAATAGCCGCCTTTGGCGACCAGCTGGTTCGCCATGAGTAATGCGTCCTAAAATTTTCAATTAAATCACATATTCATTAGCTGTGAATTTCGGGCATTGATTGGCCTGAAATTAATATTTCCTTTAAGATGATGGACGGAAAGTTCTAAAAGATTAAATTTAATTCTAATTCTAATTTAAAAATTCGAAAAAAGGCTCCAAGGTGCACATTCCCGACCCCCAAAGTACACATGTAACAAATTTGGTAGCAGTAGATCCGATGGTCTGGCCTGTAGAACGCCAATACAAACACATTGAGCTTTATTATAAGTATAAATAAAAAATATATGTTATTTTTTCTTTAAAATCAGTACAAAATTTAAGAAATAGTTTCAGTTTAAAGATTCAGTTATTAGTAGTTAAAGAGTCGGTAACTTTATGCGGAAAAACTTTTTCAGTTTAATGCTCTAATAATTTATCGATTATGCTTCCAAAATATAAAATATGGTTTTTTTCGGTGATGTTGCCAAATTATTAAATATGTTTTTTTTAAAGAAAGCGAAAAAGGGAAAAAATTATTGAATAAATGATTTAGATGTTGCAAACGATTACAGAAACCTTTGATTTGCATTTATTTTTTTAGAAAATATCACATTTTATGTTTCTTTTATTTCATCCAATCACGTGATGAAAGTTGCATTTCTTTAGGCTTGATTTACGATGGTAGTTTTTTTTTTTTTTAATTTGAACTTCCGTCATAGTTTTCTTTTATTTTATCCATTCATGTGCTAAAAGTTGCATTTCTTTAGACTTAATTTACGATGATAGTTTTTTTTTTGAACTTCCGTCATCGTTTTCTTTTATTTTATCCAGTCACGTGCTAAAAAAAAACCGTGGTTAAAATATTTCTTTAAAAATTCGTTAAAAATAGATGCTTAAGTTATATATTAAAATACTGATACTATTAAAAAGCTAATTTTTCAATCTTTATGTTGAGGTAAAACTCATGTTTGTGCGATGTTTTCTGAAGTTATAGCGGTAAAATGTCGAAATTCCGCTTAATTTTTAATTCAAATTCTAATTAAAAATTCGAAAAAAGGGCTCCGAGGTGCACATTCCCGACCTCCAAGGTATACATGCACCAAATTTGGTAGCTGTAGATCCAACGGTCTGACCTGTAGAGCGCCAACACACACACATTGAGCTTTATTATAAGTATAGAAGACTACGGAAGATCTTCATCATCAACAACAAAAAAAACCTTTTTAACAATGCTGGTAGCGAACGAATATTTAGCATTATTTGAAAGGGAAAAAAATGCGAAACCTTGTTCCGGCGTAAATACAAAATTGATGGAGTCACTCTTCATTACAAAAATGTATATTGGAATTTATTATGACATTATACTGTATAATAATTTTTAAAAATGCTTCCTATTTAATGAAAAGATGGTTATTATCTAAAAAATAATTGATTTATTAATGCTATGTAATGGTGTATTAATAAGCCAGTAACAGCCACTAGACACTAGTGATCACTTTTGTCGAATATGTTAAGCGGCTACGAACCAAAAGATACCTGGTTCGATTCCCACTCAATCCAGCCCACTACATTGGTGACTTTTGATGATGAACATTCAAACAACTGTCGTGGCGCCATCTACCCGCAGCAAATGATATCAAAGTAAAGTTGTCAGACTCACTTGATGAAACAACATCAACTACAACTCTCTCCATCAGCAAAGCAGCAACTCTCATACGCTCACCAAAACGCTTAGCGCTAAAAATCGTTCTTCTCTTCGCATACTCACTGGTGAGGGAGTATTGTAGTGGTATCTTAATAAGCCAGTAACAGACACTAGTGATTGAATGGTTATGTTACGCGGCTACGAACCCAAAGGTCCCAGGTTCGATTCCCACTCAATTTAAACCACTACAACTGTTGCTAATCGAATCGTGTCGTGTAATTTAAAAAGAAGAACTTATTTTCTAATAAAAACTGTCGGTTAAATAGTTATAAATGCTCTCTTTATAATTATGTCTCACAGTCATTGAAGTATGCTGACCAAAGGTAACAATTCTAATCCTTTTCCTGAAAGTAATATCGGGGCCGCGGTGGCCTGGTAGTAAGGTCTCGGCTTCGGAACCGGAGGGTTTCAGGTTCGAGACTCGATTCCACCGAAGAACCGTTGTGTTAGGGGGTCTCTTGCACGTTAAATTTGTCGGGACAAACGTCCTCCCGTTGGTGTGGTGTGGTGTGGAGAGGGGGGTGCCAGTTCAGGTGTCGTCCTCGTCATCTGATCTTGGTTCAAAATTACGAGGTCCGCCCCAAAATAGCCCTCGTGTTGCTTTAAACGGAACGTTGATATAACTAAACTAAACTGAAAGTAATATCCATTTTCTTATACTCGTTAGAAAACACAACTCATACAATCGACCGTTTCTTAAAGAATTGACACACAACTCATCGTAAAATGCTCTAGATGTAATGATCACGTGATCAAACCAATTTAAACAACTCAAGGCTAACCCTTTTTGGATGAAAATGCAGTTGAAACCGGATCGGGGTAGAAAATTCTCAAGAAAGGAAGAATTTTATTTTTTTTTAAAAAAAGCTTTAAGGTATCTGACTACGTTGAATCCACTGATTATTGATCACAATGTCATTTTTTTTTTTAAATTGTTTCTTGTAGTTCGGACTTTCATCTTTCTGAAACGGTTTATTTTTTTCTAGAAAAAGGAAGGTCTAACACATCATCCGGGGAAATTTTAAGCAAAATATATTTTTCAGCTAAAATTTGTCTTCAGCTTCAATTTTTATTTTCATAAAAATTCTCCACCGTTAACACCATATCTCAAAAGCTAATAGAAGTATTTATGTAAAATTTTCAGCGCGTGATTTAAATAGTATGGGAAATGAAATGAACCAAAAGTTTTATTGCTTGTGAAACACTTTTTCATTTATAGGTGTTTTTAGAAGAATTATGTTTTAAATTTATGTAAAAATATGCATATATGTGTATATTTTTACCCAGAATCTCTTTGCATCTCAATATTTTTATTCGATATTGTTTCATTTCATGCATCATTATGTTCTACAATTAATATATAGAGAAAAACAGGATTACTGCGTTACAATTTTGTGTAGAGTGTTAATCGTTTTGGTTAAATGTCATTAAAATCTACTAAAATTTTTCCTATTTCAGAAAATATATTATATTTTCAAAGACTGTTTTTGTATTTATAGTACTTATTATTGACAAAACATCTAAAAACCATAAATAGTTTTTGAAAAATCCAATTTTTCAAATTTTTTTCCTTCGACCGTAGTCGGATACGTTAACAGTTAATTGGCATAGTACTGTATCTGGATAATCCCGTTTGTTAATTGCATATTATCTTTCATGGTAATGAGTATTCTCTTTCTGATTTTGCATAGAAACTGAATGGGTAATAAACGGAATCATTCTTCCACAGCTTTCAACAGTAGACGAAAATAAAAGCTCCTTATTCGCGCTTCCTTCATTCGCGTTTTTACTATTCGCGGATTAAAAATATGCGACCCATGACTATATTCGCGGCTAAAAATTTCTTTATTCGAGGATCTAATAAGTACATACATAATAACAAAAAGATTCCAATAGGTATCCAACCCAATATCCTTTGTAAATGCCATCAAATAGACTAATAAAAAAAGTAAAATAGATCTTATTACAACTTTGTCTGAAGTATGTTGTTCAATGCAAACATAGCCGAAATCGCGAATGGATCGAAGGACGAGATGGGTCCTAACAGATAGAATCAAGTGACGTTCAGAAATTGCTTGAATCGCAAGATGAAGATTTGACTGAAACCGACTTGGAGGAAATGAAGAAGAGGCTTCAAAAAGCACTGGAAACGTGACATTTAATTTGAAAAATCTTAGTGAAGGTTTAAGAATTGCAAATGTTCTTTGCGATTTCTTTATGAACATTTATCCGTCTATGGAACGAAGCCTTATTTTTAAAAGGCAAATTGCTAATGCTACTGCTGCGTATCAGTCTGAATTGAAGGAGCTTTTAAAAACTGCCAAGCAAGAGAAAATTACAAAATTCTTCAAACCATTGCCTAAGCCTTAAGATAATTAATGAAAATGTTCAAAAACTTACCATTCCGTATTCACGGTTTCTGTATTCGCGGCATATTTTTGGAACATATACCCCGTGAATAAAGAGCTTTTACTGTAATTTAATATGCACGCAACCACATACGCATGCTCACGGACACATACGTATACCTTTGTTATTACAACAGATTACAGTCTGAAATCGATCCACTGTGATTAGTCAATTGGGAAAGATTTAATACTAAATTTGTACAGTCTCGATATAATATGACAACTTTAAAACAAGATTTTAATTTGTTCTACTGTTTTGAAAGAATTAATAAAATTTATTAATTCTTATAGAATCATTATAAAACATCCATTTTCAAATTGAATATAACAATAAGCACCTTGTGTGATCGAAAACTTGTTTAATAAAAACGAAATTTTAAATCATGGCTTCTTTCCTTTTGATAAGACTTCCCAAAATTGTGTATTTGAAGTTTTAAAAATCTGAATAGTCCTGTCATGTATGAAACATCTTAAGAACCTATTATATTAACTATGGGGGACATCAAATTAGTCTTAATTTTAAAATATAATTAAAAATTTTCTAAAAATCATTACGGTTAAAAAGTTATTGAAACATTAAATGAGTCATTAATCCAAACATCTATTAAATCATTGAAACAATAAAGTGAAAAAGAGATTAAACCACAAATTAACCTTGAAAGAGTTAGTGAAGTGAAAAGTGTGCCATTATCGGAACTCCAGAATTATATGCTAGCAAATGAATGACTCTGGACTGTTCAATATCTGACCAGATTTTTCTTGGAATTTCGTGAGGAAAATAGATTTTACTCATTAGAAAGTCAGTTACAAGAACTATTTCTGATAAGAAAGCTCACGAGATTGATTCTTGGATTTGCGAATATTATTGATTTATGCTAAATCCTTTGCATTTTCGCAATGAACCATGACATTTTTTCCCCCAAATCTTCTCAAGAACGAAAAAACTTTTCGACACAATTATATTGCCATGGATTTTTTTTATTTAAATTACTTTTTTAATTAAAGCATTTTGAATAAATCCATATCACTAATGAAATAAAATTTTCATTCTCCTTAAAAAAAAAATCTTTTTGAGATATTTTGAAGATCAAATGCCGATGAAGACAGTGCCAATTGTTACCAATGCCAAGTTTAATAGCCTTTTTACTTCCTCTTATATGTAGTATTGAGAAAGTATAGTTCAAATTCGGTAAACAATGCGAACTCAAGATTTTGCCGAATTCCTACATTTTAGATTTCCAAGAATTTAAAAAACACATGCTTATAAAATGCTCGTCTATCTTAATAAAAATTACACAAAACGTTTTGAGTTAGATTGTCGAAATTTGCAGATTTACACTTTATTTGCAGATTTCTATCAAAATTTGAGTAAAATTTGTTCAGAGGTAGTCCATCTATCCTGCTGTTCGAATATAAGTTTACACGATAATAACAAAACGAAGAGAGCTTATATAGATAAAATTCTGTGCTCAGATTTAATAACTGTAACGTAGACAGTTTCATTTTTCTGGTTGACTATTTATTGATCTACACTTTGAGAAATATATAAACGCAGTATTTCGAAAAGCCTGTGACTTGTCATATATATTACGTTTGGTATGGGATTTTTTTGTATTTAAGTATAATGTTGTGTCAAATTTATGTATCAATCGGTTGAGACAAAACACAAGCTCAGTTTTTGGATTCTACTAACACATGCCAGGGATTAATAGCCAGAAAAACTCGCCAAGTTTCATATGATAGATTCAGTAAAAATGATAAATTTACTCCAAAGGTTAATATTTCTTAATTATTGTACGTCAAAAACTTGTGTTTCTCTGGTGATACTTGTAAGGGGATGATAAATTTACTTCAGAGTATGCATGATCTGATTCGAGGATTTGTGATTATTATTGATTTGTGTTCTATCCTTTGTACTTTTAAAATAAGCAATGAAAAATTTTTTGAAGGGAGATCACTCTTACTGATTTGAAAAATTGGCATATATTTAAAAAAGTGAAAAATGGTTCGATTAGAAGGATTCGGTTCATAGATATTTATATATTTTAGGTTGTATAGTCCTTTTATGTATCTGTAATTAGCATTTTTATGCATATACAACAAAATATTCTTGGCTATTTGGGCTCGAACTTTTAAGTTCTATAGGATTTCGTTTTTTTTTTTTTTTTTTTCTTTTTTTCTATTCATTTTATGGTCTATTTTCTGTAACTTAAACCGCAACTTAAGCAGCAATATCGGATGTATTTTTTCACATTGTTAAAGTAAAGGCCTATTAAGTTAGATTTTATCCCATAATGATCTTGGACTTCGTGGTAAGATTTTGATTTCGAAACCGGATAGTTTCAGGGGCCAAACGATTCCATCTAAGAATCTTCATGTAAGCAGGTCTGTTGCATTCGTTTGGCAAATCCAGCGGGGCCAAACGTCCTCCTACTGATGTAATATGGAATTTTGGAGAGTGGGGACCTAGCTAAGTTGTCGTCCTCGTCATCTAATCGCGAATCAAAATTCCGAAGTCCGTCTCAAGATATCCCCGGTGTTTTAAAACAGAATGTTAATATAACTGAAATGATCCTACACTGACCCTATCTTATCCGAAAGTAGAAAGCTTTCATAAATTGACTGGCAGAGGTGCTCTATTAAACTTAAGAAATATTCTATTTGGAAGCTATCTCTAAATGTGTCCACGTGATCTCTTTCCCTAATTTTGTCTTGCTTTTGTGAGAGCATCACTCTCTAGTCATGAATTTAACGAATGACTATCGATAGCTTGTAAATATTGAGGTTTATATTTAAATATATATAATTATCATAATGCGTTTTTCTTTCTTATTAATGTTTAAATAAACTTTTCAGATATTGGGATACACACATACAGTCCATCGTATATTATTACATAAGCTTGTAAACTATATTTTTTTCCTGTTTATTTATAATATAGGTAACAGAATATAATAGTAAGATTCTTTGAAATATGATGGTTCATTTTCAGTGGCAGAGAAAATAGTTAAAAACTCTTCGAACCACGGAAATCGGATTTAAAACCAGAGAATGAAATGATTGCTTCACGACCTTGGTTAAGAATTCTACCATGCTCAACGAGTTCAGATTGGTCTTCATTCACTTGTGACTTCAATGATTTCTCTTGTTATGAAATCAAACTGGCGGGAATATTTTCTTGATTTTTCTAGTATACTTCTACAGTACCATATATTATGGATTTGACTTCGTAGTATGGAATAACGAAATTGGGTGTGAAAGTATCGCAGCAATATTAATTTAGCATCAGTGTAACTTCACATTTATATTTGTCTTATTGTATAGTACAGTTATTAGTCTTATGTAGTACCGATATTAAACAGACACGACGAATTTTACACAGTAAAGATATATTCTATCAGTCTATATGCAGTATATATATAATGATATCTCTAAATCTAAATTAAATCCTAATTAATTTCGTAATTTGTTTCTTAATTTAGCCCATATTAACTTTGTTCTAAAATGTTGTCTTATACAATTCCACTTTTTTATTTAACCAGCGGGTGACCGAGCTCCGCTCGGAGAAAACAGGTATCGAAGCTAACTCGAAGATTTAAATTTTCAATTGTGATTTATCAAAACAATACATGCCATAAGAAAATTTGTGAAACCATTGGTGAAAAGATAACCGGTTAAAGTGCACCATTGTAAACTTTTCTAAACAAAGTTAGAGTTTGGAAAGGGAACTATTCTATACAAAGGTAAAGTAAAGGTAAAGATTGAAGTGTGTTGAAGTTCAATATTTTTGACAAATTTATTTAGAAAAACCAAACATATATACATACATAAGAAACATATTATAAACCTATAACAGCATAAACATAAAACTTTATTAGTTCGCCATATTGACTATAGATGGCAGCACGTTACCGCTTGAAAATTTAAGTAGCCATTATGGCGAACTAATAAAGTTTGAAAATATCCTATCTGTAACTCCGAACTGCTCGACCGTAGCGCTTCAAAACTGGCGCCAATCGATTCCTCGTGGCCAAAAACCCCAGACCCCCAAGTTTACCGGAGTTTATTAATTCTGGGGCGATTTTCGACTTGGCAACCATTCCTCGTATTATAGTATTAGATTATTGCCCAGAAGCTCAGTAAAAATGCTTAAAATCAGCGATTCTCCCGCTCTAAGAAAAGGGTTAAAGACCTGTTGATTTAAGCTAATTCTTTTAAATATAACTGTATTCTCTTTACCTAAAACAACGCGTATAAAGAAATCCCTATCAATATATCATAATATATAATTAATGGGGATAAAGATGTCTGTATTTCTTTCTTTTTGCTGCTCTTGTATCACTTGTGAACGAATGCCAGTTCGTCATCCCTTCTTATAAATAAAGTATGCCTCCCGAGATGGGATAAAAGCGAAGTTTAATTCAAAATGCCTTCTTTCTCCTTGATCACGTAACTAGGTACGTAACGTAATTAGATATCATATATTTTTCACAGTAAAATAATGCGATTTTTTAATTAAGATTAGATCATAGCAAGCAATTATCAAAATCATTAGTATTTAGCAAGTACAAAGAGGCTAAAAACACCGAAATTTGCCTTCGATTGGTGACATTGAAATGTTTACAAATAGTGTCATAACATTCAAATGCAAGCATATCCAGATTAAGGTATCCGACTACGTTAAAAACAGTGGTTATCGACCACATTAGCGAATTTTATTTTTAATTGTTATACCTAGTAGTTCAGACTTTCCTCTTTCCAAAACAATTCATCCTTTCTAGGAAAAAGAAAGCTTGATCCACCATCCATGGTCACATATTCTTCAGCTAAAATTTGTCTTTACTTTCAATTTTCTGAAAACTTTCATTTTCATAAAAATTCTTCACCGTTAACACGATATCTCAAAAACTTATAGAGGTATTTACATAAACATTTCAGCATGTGTTTTAAATGGTATGGGGAATGAAATGAACCAAAAGTTTTATTGTTGGTGAAATACTTTTTCATTTATAGGTGTTTTTAGAAAATTGAAGATGTGAATTTAGCGGAAAAATACAAATATGCGTATATTTTTACCCATAATTTCATTGCATCGTAACATCTTTCTTAGATTTTCGTTCATTTCATTCATCAATGTATTCTATAACTTGTGTACAAAGCAAAATAGGAATGCTGCATTACAATCTTGTGTAAAGTGTTAACCGTTTTGGTTAAATTTCATCAAAATTTACTACGAATTTTCCTATTTCTAAAAATATATTTTCTCGTAATTTTCTTGTATTTATAATATTTTACATCATAACTGACAATACGTCTAAAAACCATAAATTTAAATTGTTTTTAAAAAAATCAAAGTTTTCAAAAAAATTTCTACGAACGTAGTCGGATACCTTAAAAAATAGAAACAAAATTTCTGAAACAAAAACACTGAAGCATTTTGCATTTGGGAAAATTCAAACCATGATTTGGGTTCTTCTATTCGCCCTTTCCCCCGAATCATTTTTCAATTCAATGATTTTATTTAATAAACGACATATTAAAAGTGCTTGATGTTGCTGATTTAATGAAAATATCCTAATTTCCCAGTTTTAAAATGATGCTGAATTTTATTTCACAGCTCATCCCACCTTCAGACCCACCATTTTCAGCACCTCTAAAAGCATCTATTTCTACTGGTATGTCGTCAAAAAGCATTCACTTCAAACAAAGCAGTTTAGCAGTTCGTTCTACAATTCTTAATCACCATTCCAAATTACACATCCAGGAACAGACACTGGATTTTTGAGAAATAGATGACGGCATCCAGCCAGAAATATTATCATCCGCTATAATACTTGTCAAAATTGTTTACGGAACGAAGCCTTGAACCGGGGTGCAGAACAACCAGAATAACCGCTTCCACAGACACATGTTTCAGACAGTTTCCGAAGGGGTCGTAAACAACCAGGCAATGTTTTCTTACATTCTATAATTTGTCTTCGGGATTGGGCGAGGGAAAAAAAAAAAAGAAAAAAGATGGTTTCGCGAATCGACAAGATGATTCTGGGAGGTATTCTGATGAGTAAGAGATCGTTGGGGAAAGGAAAACCATTTGATGACTCCTTAGTTAAAGTGACTAATTTTTCTGGACTTCAGTCGTTTTTTTTCCTTTCCTTTGGCTGGTTGCACACACAGCGCTTTTTTCAGATCGCTGTTTTCCCCGATGCCGACATAACAAGAGTAGTGTATTGAATCATACTAAAGCTTACACACTAGGCGGACAAATAAAGATTCGGTCAATCCGCCTTTTATCGGACTCTGTGCAGACGCCCGCTTTCGGATAATCACATGCAAGATCCCAAATACTTTTTTCCCATTCATTGACTCAATCGGAATTAGCATTCCTCCCCTTTTCCTCTTCATTCGAAGACAAGATCATAATGATACAATTTGTACTCTATTCATATCAAATTACCTTTAAGCAGTACTTACTTTAAATAACACGGTTAAAGTAAATTTATTTGTTGATGAAATGATGCTGACTCTCACGACAGAGTCGGAATTGAAACGCCGTGTGTGTAAGCATTTGATTTCTGGGAGTGGTCCCGGCAAAATACTGACAGAAGAAAAAAAACTCTGTGTGTGCAACGAGCTTTACCCTTTCTTCTGCATGTGTGAATCAGTATATGAACTTCTAAAAACCCAGAATAATTTTTATAATGGAATTCTTTCATCAAAGAAACAGTTTAAATTTTATAAAGGTTTAATTTTTTTTTCTACAATGTTATTGCAGAAAAGAGCCTAAACCTATCAAATTTTATTCACTCATTTAAATTTTGCATTTTAAAGTTTTTTTATACGTTATCCGTTTTAATTATTACATATTGATATGGTTTTAACAATGGTTTGGCGCAGCATGGTCAAAATATGGCTCTTGCGCCAGAAAAATCCTAACAAATCCAAATCCAAATACAGAAAAGTGTCATTGTCTCGCATGTTGTTAGTTCACACTCACCCTATATATATTTTTATAACAATTGAAAATTTGTACAAGATAATAGAAACTTCTAATTCATCCACCAAAGTTCAAACATATTTTTGTTAAACTAGAAGTGGAAGGCACTCGTTATAAATACAGCTATTTTTTTCAAATATTAATTCATTCATTAAATTTAACTCATTTTTAATACTTTAAATAGAGTTTTAGTAGTTTGTATAGCAAATTGAAATCAACAGACATCAGTAAAAGGCAAGGATTAGCGTTTTTTTTTTTATCTGAAGGGGAAGAATGCGAAATCGATAATTTTTGATACTTAATAATTATTTATAATTATGTAATAAAAAGTAACCAAATTAAATTTCTTTTTTGACCTAAACAGGAATTGAATTAATTTTTTTAATATTGTTTTTATGAAAAAAAAATAATTTAACTAATTAATCCTCTCTCTGTAATTTATATATGTGAGGAAACACAAAATTTCTTTTATAATTAGTAATTATGTAAGACTTTAAATAAGTAATCTATATAATTATTCAAAAATTATCTTGTTCGTGTATTTATTCAGTTTGCTTTACTTTCCCGTATAGAAAGAAGATATGAAGTATTTATAGTACATTTTCTTCTTAGCGAAGTATAAAAAGAATAAGTACTTTAACAATCAAAAAATTAGAATTTAAGATTTTGAAAAATCTCTTTAAAGTATAACTTTAAAGAGATTAACTTTTAACTTTCTAAAGTATACATTTTTGAAGTTACAGTCAGGTGTCTGTTTATTTGTGAACAGAAGGCAAAAATGCAGTGAGCTAATTTTCTGAAATTTGACATATGGCTTTTGTTGCAATTTAACAGATTTCTCACAAATTTTGAAAGAAATCTATTAATAAGAAGTCTGCCCAGCTTTCCGATTGTGGGTTAATATGATAATTACAAAATAGATAAAATTTGGTACTGAGGACTTAGCATCTAAAATATAGATATGTATCAAGGGTTGACCGTCTGTCGCTTTGTATTTTAGCATTCATATAAATACGGTAATTCAAAACCGAATAAACTTTTAAGTAGATGAAATTCTTATCACAATATTAACATCAGAAGTGTTGATCTTTATCAAATGTATCAATAGATTGATCTTATATCAATCCGTACTTCCTCAAGTATTTAAATAAGAATTAATCAAAAATGCAAAGAAATGTATGAAATTTAGCATGCGATCTTGTGAATACTATTATAGTCATGTATAAAATTTTAATTTCAATCGATTCACAGTATTATATCTAAAACACAGATTCGATTTTCTGGTAATTCTGTAATTTACTTGTAGGTCAGCGATAAATCACTCACTATCACTGTTTATCATAATCACTGTTCGCTAAGGTCATATGGTTAATAATACACAGGTACAATTATTAGAGAGCATGCCAGAAAATTTCGAGAATATCACTTCCTCCAGTTTCTGTTGATTTAGCCGCATCGTTTTTCAAAATGCTTTACGGTAAAAGCTCCTTATTTGCGCTTCCTTCATTCGCGTTTTCACTATTCGCGGATTTAAAAAATGCGACCCAATTCCTATATTCGCAGATCTAATAAGTACACAATCCACATATATTGAAGTCATGCTGGAAAAAGCTGTGGCCTGCTCTGACTGCGGAAAATGACGGAGATAGCCGAAATCGCAAATGGAATAAAACGAGATGGGTTCGAACAGATACAATCAAGTGACATTCAGGAATGGATTGAATCACAAGATGAAGATTTGACTGAAACCGATTTGGAGGAAGTGTTAAATTCACAGCCCATTGAAGAAGAGGCTTCAACAAGCACTGGAAACGTGACATTTAATTTGAAAACTCTTAGAGAAGGTTTAAGATTGGCAAATGAGTTTTGCGGTTTCTTTATGAACATTGATCCGTCTATGGAACGAAGTCTTATTTTTAAGAGGCAAATTGTTAATGCACTACTGCGTATTAGTCTGGATTGAAGGAGCTTTTAAAAACTGCCAAGCAGGAGAAAAATTGCAAAATTCTTCAAACCATTGCCTAAGCCTTAAGAGATTTATTCAAAATGTTCAAAAACTTTAATTAAATTGATTCTTTTATACATTTTTATTTTGTCACCTAGGAACGTATCCCTTATAATCCCATATAAATTACCAATCCGTATTCACGGTTTCTGTATTCGCGGCATATTTATGGAACATATACCCCGCGAATAAAGAGCTTTTACTGTCCTTATATTAATGTCGAATTTTTCTCTTCGTGTTTACTGCTTTGCATACTCTGTTCTATATTTGGAATTTTTTGTTATTTCTCTTCATAAAAAAATACAGTCCTTCGTTTATTTTGACAACTTATATTTTATAGCTAAACTTCCGCAGCGACGCCATGCTGAGTTTTGATAGACGTCTTTGGGCATGGCCAGGATTTTACAACCTTTTCTCGAACTCTCTTGTATATTTTCTTATCCACCGCTGAAATTCGTCCGTGTTTCTGTGTTTTTACAAAAAAGCAAAGTTATGACTGCCTGCGATTTTTCGCGCAATGTCAGTTCTCTTTGGATCATAAAACGGGTCTCGAGACTTGTTTTTTAATAAGTGCGCTTTGTGCAGCCGATGAAATATTTTTAGCTCTTTTTAAGTGTCTTTCTTGCGATTGCTGACATTTATTGCTTTCCTGAAACATTTCAGATCTGTCAATTTAGCAACTCAAGGAAGTGTACGATTAATAGAAATGTCAGTTTTTTTTTTTTTTCTCTCTAACAAAAGATCGTTGTAACTTTTTTCTCGTATGCGAATTATCCAGAATAAGTATTGTAATTAGACCTGTGCGGATCTTCGAATTATAGAAAAAAAAAAAGTCAATATAATTGAAAAATCTATTTTTTGATGCCAGTTTACGAATAACATAGATTTGTCGAAATCATTTTTTTCTCTATGCGAATTATCCAGAATAAGTATTGTAATTAGACATGTGCGGATCTTCGAATTATAGAAAAAAGAATCCATATTTTTGAAATATCTATTTTTTGATCCCGCTTTTCGATAAATGTCGATTTATCGAAATCATGTTCATGAATAATAGTTCACGATAAATCGCGACGCAATAAATCGGTATTCACAACTTCGTAATTTACTTTTTCGATTTCATTTCGGTTGCAGGTTAGTACTTATTTTTGTTGCTCTTCATTCTTACTGACTTTCTATTTCTATAAATACTGTCATATTATAGTAAATAAAAATATTTAAACGCAATATTATAAATTGTAACATGCAGACATTGCTTTGGTATTGACGCATTTTATTAAATTGATTTTAACAAAATTATTTTTTAATTATTTTTATTCAATAGAAAACAAATATTTTTATTATACAAATTGAAACTTCCTTTTATTTGGGGTCGCTCTGATCAGTCATCATGTTATTTATAACTTATAATAGCTATAAATAAACGTATAAATAATATCAGGATAGATCAAAAGATATCGATATGTGTTGAGCGATGTATCGCTATGATGAAGTTCCGTCATCGCCCAACTCTAATTGTAACCGTAAAAAAAAAAGTTTTGACTAATCTCTACTTTTTGAACTTCCCGATTTATATAATAATAATAATAATTTTAGCATGCTTTCTAAAAAATTAACTTTTTTCCTAAGCTTCAAATTATATACATATATATATTTCTGTAGAGCATCTCATATACTTAAAAAATCAAAAAGACTCCAAGCATTTAGAATTCCATCGGTTTCGTTTATTCTCTTCACTTCACATCATAATTTACAAACCATTGCCATATTTCAAAAGGTTTGCAATTGATCATTAGTTATTGTACAAAATAATATTAATAAAATATGTTTATCAAAGAGAAAATTCGCTTGCTTTTACTTTTAATAATATTTTAACAGGAATAAAATTTGTAGCTGTTATAAAATATCTGAAAAGCAATCGTCTGCTAAGTGCCTGTTAACAGATTAGGACATTTACCGAACAATAATAATATCAATCTTTTAGTCAATCAGTCTGTATGTGAACGAGATAACTCGGAAACGCTTTGAGATAAACAAATAAAATTTGATTTATGAACTTAAACCATAATTGAATTTCTATCAAATTTTGAACAAATCCATTCACAAGAAGTCTGTCTGGTTATTTGAGTCAAATACAAATAAGTTTTATTGCTAAAAACGCTTAAAGATTTGTAAATAAAGTTTGATACATTAAGTTTAATATCTAAACTATGGATTTCTATCAAATTTTGAGCCAAATTTATCAAACTGTTTACTCTTGATCTGTCTGTACTTTCACGACCGACGCAAAAACATAATTTATAAAAGCAATCGCTTATATCGGTGAAATTTGGTATGTTATCTTTGTGTGATACATACCGAAAGACTACATACCTATCTATGAACAAATTAACACAATGTGATGCGTGGTCTTTATTCGAAAATGGTAGAATTCTATTAAATAGCGATTACATACTACATATCTGACTAATTGTGTCTATGAACGAAATAACTCAATTTAATATGTAGCATTTGCACGAAATTTGTAGAATTCTATTAAATTTTGAACGAAATACAGTTATACGAAATATAGTTACAGGAAAAGTGTTCGAATGCTAGTGAATATGATAACTATAAAATGAAGAAAAGTAGATGAATAAAATTTAGTACTTGAATTTATAATTTAAAATTTCCATCCTTGTTAAACGTGGAACAAAATCTGTTAAAGGGTTGACCATATATCGGTCTGTATTTTCTCACTTATGTAAACGCAATAGCTCTAAAAGGCAGTGACTTAAATAAATGTAATTTGGTATGTGAGCCTGCTACTATTATTGTAGTTAACTGTCACATTTTGATTTCAGTCGTTGATTGGAGGAAAAAGTGTCGAAAATAGATATACGATTTTTTAATACTTTTAATTACCTAAAAGAATTTAAAAAATATAACAATATTACATTGCGGGTTCATAAAAATTGTGGTTCCATTTCTTACACTTTTATAAATTTCACAAAATTTGGTTAATTCGATCAAAGGTGCAATATATATATATATATATATATATAACCATAAAACCATTCAAATAATTAAAACCCATTTTCTGGTAAAAAAATTTTTTTTAACGAAACTAATTAGGTGGAAATCGAAATTAAAATTTAATTCGGAATTAAACGCTAAAAGTTCACAAAATGAAAAGTATTGGGTCGTTCGGAAAGTAATTTCGTTTTTTCCTGACAAAGGATTTAATTGCATTTTTCGCACCCAATTTCATACTTAAACCGCAAAATCATTTTATGTTTTAAGAGCTGATATAGCAAGGCTTGAGTGTGAAAAAGTGCAGCTGATTCTTCGCAGTAGTTTTTGGATGGTGCCCTTTTAAATATGGAGAGCAATAAACAGCCTTTTCGTCATTTTTTTCTTTTTTGCTATATAAAAGGTAAAAATGCTGTTCAAGCCAGAAATAAATTAGCCAATATGTGTGGAGAAGATGTGTTAACAGTACATCAGTACCAGAACTGATTTGCAAAATTTTCCCTTCAAATGAGGAGGCCAAAAACCACCTCGATCAGTTTTTTTTACAGCAAAGACCAAAACTTTTATGAGCGTGTAATCATGTTACTACCAAAAATATGGCAAAAGGTATTAGACCAGAATGGCAATTTTATAATTTAATAAATAATTTATTCATTAAACGAAAATTTCTTTTCATTTTGACAAAAAAATACGAAATTACTTTCCGAACAACCCAATAAATGAAATAGAACCAATTAATGAAACAAATCTAAATTAATACAAATAATAAAATTATGTAAACGAAATAAAAACGACACTAATTACGGTAGCGAAACTAAAAAATATTTAGGATTCAAACAAGTTTAAAATTTAAAAAATCAATCATTGTATTTAGTGAGCGCAAATGCTACTACAACTAAAATACAAAGGAATCTAAATTAATTAATTAAATAAGCCAAGCAAAAATTAACACTATCAAATTAACCTTTTGACCACTGTCCATCGATGCCTCAAAAAAAAAAAAATCCCTTATTTTGAATCTTTGTCTGGGAGTACCCTTGAATAGGTTTTCAGATCGGATACTTTTTCTATTGGTTATTGTTTTGATTCGGTTGTGTTCCTTTTTGCTGGGCTTATTTTGTTTATATATATATATATATATATATATGTAATTAGAATGACAATTTTTGTCATCTTCCCACCCGCTCCTTTTTTAATCCTACTAAAGTAAATCACTTATTATTCTAGGGACAACTAAATGCAGAAACTCACCAAAACATTAGTTAAAAATTGTCTAAATTTTTTATTCAGTTTCGAAATGCATTAATTACAATTATACCAATCTATGTGCCAAATGTCATAACTAATACGATAGATTTGTCTGGAAGCCGCAGTCTCACGTACATACACAAACATTTCCTTTTATATGTATGTATAATTGGTAAGCAACGTATAATCTAGAAGATAGTATAAAGCAACGGTTTTCTAAATGTTTATAAAGTGAGATAAATGCAATACACTTAAAATCTCGTGCTGACGAAGTCGGATATGAAGATAACTTATCTCTGAATTTTCTGATTTCTCTGAAAGGCAATTATCTTGTGTTTGAATTATTCCGTATTTTATTTGTTTTTGTGTTAAGTGCATTTGCAAGATAAGTAAATCGCGTCTTCGAGCTTTTTTTATATCTGATAGTAAATAAGCAGCTAAGAAAAAAAAATACTGTTTATTATATTATTATCGTAAAACTTTTCAATTTGTCAAATATTAAGGTATCCGACTACGTTCGAAGGAATATTTTTGAAAAATTGGATTTTTTAAAACCTATTTAAAGCTATTGTTTTTAAAAATATTGTCAATTATAATACAAAATACTATAAATACAGCAAAATTATTTGAAAATATAATATATTTTGAGAAACAGGAAAATTTGTGGTAAATTTTAATGAAATTCAACCCAAAATGGTTAACACTCTACATAAAATGGTAATGCAATAATCCTAATTTTTTTTGTCCACAAGTTATAGAATATGAAGTTGAATGAAATGAACCAAAAGCTAAGAAAAATCGTGAGGTAAAAAGAAGGTATGGTTAAAAATATACATATATATATGCACTTTTTCTATTAATTTAAAACTTAAATTTATTAAAAACATCTGTAAATGAAAAAGTATTTCACCAATAATAATAAGTTCATTTCATTGCCCATATTATTTAGAACACACGCTGAAATTTTTGTGTAAATGCCTCAATTAGTTTGAGATATCCTGTTAACGATGGGGCATTTATGAAAATTGAAGTTTTGTAAAAACTGAAGTGAAAGTCAGATTTTAGTTGAAAAATATGTGATCCTGGATGATATGCATTTTACCTTATCCGTAACAAGAACAGGCAGAGGTTTTGATGATACGAAGTAAAATGCATAATAAACTATTGCTCTCTAAATAAATAGCTTCAGAGAACAATCAAAATGCATACTTAATTATATTAAAAAGTATTCTTATTAAAATTTAAAGACATCGATTTCTAATTTTGGCGCATGCAGTCGCAGGCACTGTCTCTTTTTCTCAACAGTGAAGTCTCATATCGAAATATGGGAATTTTCGCACACGTGATAGAAATGAATTATCAGTGTGATTTTTAAGTCTTTTTAGACTATATTTGGTTAAACATTCCACGGCCCTCTGTGCCATATCAACGCCCCCTAATTTTCTCTGGGTCTTTTACCGCCCCTCTGAAAGCCTCAAACGCCCACAAGGGGGCGTTATCGCCCACGTTGGGAACTTATGATTTAGATACATTTTTTCCATGAAATCAAAATTTGGATTGAGATCAAAATTTGGAATAGAACTATAATAACATTCAATCGTACCAGATTTTATAAATTTTAGCCATAGGGGTTTTTAAATTATCACATTTATGTGTTTGTGTAAAAATAGATTGACAGACAACCGAATCCTTGACGAATTAGGTTCCAAATGAGAGTGGTGTTTTCACTTTAGATGGTAAATTTGTGTACCAAGTTTTATTCATTTAACTATTTTCGTTTTGTAATCATTCTGTTAAGGTATTTGAACACGTTCGGATTACTTTTTTAGGAAAACAAGGTGCAGACATATTTTAATTATATTTCTGAGTTTAACACCATTCAAAATTAGAAACTGGATGTCAATATTTGATATAAATATTAAAATTTTCTCAAAATTGGCATTTAATAGTATAAAATTAAGCAATTTTTTCAAAAACAAATTGGATAAACCAAAAACTATTGCGCTCATCCTAATAAATCTTACACCAAAATAAACTATGTTGTTTTCTCTAGGGAATGAACTACAATCATATGTTTATAATAATAAACAAAAATTTTAGAGCCAGTCGAAGATTTTTCCTGAAATTTTTAATAAATTTATGACATTTTCAATCAAACAATAGGCTATAAATTAAAAACTATTCACTCAATCTGAATTCTTTTACTTCATTCCCTAGTGAATAGCACAAAGACAAAGTCTACCAAATTTCATAAAAGTATGTTAATTATATTTTGAATTATTTGATTTGAAGTGGGCAAAAAATAAGTAAAAATCAGGTTTGAGAAAAAGGCATTTAAAGTATATAGTAACATGTTTTAATAATAAATTATGTAAGTACATACTTAAGATTCACCACGTTTACAGGTCTTACCTTCTTCCTTCTCAGTTTTCAATAATTTTCCTTTTTTAATAATTTTATTTCTTTTCTGGCAATTTTTGCCTTTGGCAGTGAATGCTGATTAGATTCATTTATTCTGTTTTTGTCGAGCTCATCAAATGTTTTAATTGAATTTACACTAGGATACACTCTAGCAACCTTAAGGATATTCAGTAATCCTATAAAACCTTGGTTAAAATGCATTACAGACATAAATATCCCAAATCTGAAGATTCAGAGCTCAACAAAGACATCTTAGGAACAAATCTCTACAAAAACAGCGCTAAAACTCCCATTGTTATTCTGTGTTTTTCGGTGCCAAGCATTTTCCTTATTTAAAACTAAATTTGTGTTTATAAAACTTTTTAACGTGTTTTCGGGCCTGTAAATCGGCATTTCCGGTTATTTGAATGTCCACTTCCGGTTTACCGATCATTACTAAAATATTAATATCTTGACTTCTAATGAACGTAGAGACAAAAGTGAACCTGTTATGGATTGCTTAAAGACTGGCCTATCCAATAAAGTAATTATTGGAAAATATTTTTTTCTGAAAATCGACCTTTTCAACGCGTTCGATTACCTTAACTTATATTCGAGAGGCGGCGAACGATTTCGGTCAAAATTTGTTAGTTATCTACAAATTTGTTATAAATGCTATATACCAAACTTCATCCATATAACTCTAAGCATTTTCAAGTTATCGTATTCACGGATAAAAAGACAAATGCCAAAAAAGTTTTTAATTTAAATAAGGTCTGAAACTTGTAGATCGGTCAAAATCTCAAATGACATTTTTTTTAAATTTTGTCATCAATACTTTTGCATTCGAAAATGTAAAAATTAGCCTTTTACGATCGCAATTTCATTGTTGTGCAAGTTTTAGTACAATTTTAATAATTTTTTAAAGTATTCCATTGGCTAATTTTCTGCATAAGATTTTTTTTCTAAACTAAAGTTTAAACGGTTGCCATTTTTCATTGAATATTTAATTCCATGATTTTCTTAAATTTTTGAAAATTAAGGAAGAAAAATTCTGTTTAACATGTATATAATTCTGTTTAACATGATCCAATTTCTTATTTTTTTTAAACTGAAAAAAAAATAAGAAATTGGAATTACAAAAGTGTGGAAGTTAGGAGATAAGCCATTGTTATTTTTTAAATAGTAGTATGATGTCAAGTGACTTGATTTAAGAGAGTTCGAGTTGAAAATATGTTTTTAAAAATAAGCATTCATATGGTGGTGGGTCTAAGGCTTCTTGGTCATACCAAGCCCGAATGAGCGGAGTTCTTTCGAATTACGGCAGAAGTGTACGCCTTTCGTTGTTAACGAGCACCGTTAAGGTGAAAGCACGACTCTGTTCGAACACACACGACACAACCCTTTTTAGGGGGAGGTCGAACTCATCCATCCATCTTCAAGTCAGAATTTAGATCCAAATCAGAGATCGACTCATCCCTGATTCAGTACCCCCAGAGGTGTCGTTTTGTTATGAGAACTCGGAGGACTTTGCAGTCACGACATATTTAATGTGCCCCAATTGCCATTAGCCAACACGGCGGTCTTTGGTCGAGACGGGGACAGAACTAGTTACCTTTCGGTTATGAGACTGATGCTCTACCAACCAGGTTACCGCTACCCAACATTCTGGGAGAAAACCTGAAATTTCAGAAAATGCATTTGTGCGTATACATGAAAATATTTCACCCTCTTATTCAAAGTAAAAGAAAAAAAATTAATATGAGTTATGGTGTTCTGATTTTTGACATTTTTGTCTCACAGAATAGTTTTTCTATCCATTTATTTTATATTTGCTGTTTAGCAGTTTTGTGATAAATTAATTTTTCGGGTAACTTTTCAATCCCTCGGTATTTAGAGATATCTAAAAGTATGTGTATTTATACCAAAAATAATCTTTTTCGAATCGAATTTTTTTAAAAATATTTAGACTTTTTGCTTACATTTCAGATTTAAATACTTTCTCATTTTATGTGATTTCCATTCTTTTTATATTTTGGGTTTCAATTATCTGTAACAACATTTTTTCATGTTTATTTTATTACTTATTTAAATTACTAATTCTATTTAAAATTCTTTTCTAGTGGCCATACCTCCACCTTTAGAAACATCTTTAAAGAAATCCGAGAGCGAAATTCACAGGAGTCCATTGCCTTGGTAAGATATTGAATATAACACAATTTACTAGAGGCAGGTTGCCCTTACACTATGCAAGTTTTGAAATTAAACGTCAAACACTACTAATAATTACAAGAGCCTCAAATACATTTTTGAGTTAGCAAAAGAATAATTTAAAACAAGATTCCGATTGCAACTGAGGGAATAATCTATAATTTAACTCAAAATGCCTGAAAAAATTAGTGGTTGCGTTTGACTTCAGAACTAGAATTCAAAATAAGTTGTGCCGACCTAGATTTGAAACCAATTAAAGATCTTCCCTGTGGAATGATAGTGGAATTTTTTAAAGTTATCTTTAAAATTTTGTTTTTAACTCAATAATTTAAATTATAAAATTACAGTTTCCTATTTTACCACTCAACTTGATTCCTTTATTTCACTGTTTTTATGTAAAATTATCTCCCTTACGTATGGGACATAATCGGATTACCCACAGGTACCTACTTTTCGGAGAACGAGCACCAAATGTGTTCTTCGTGCCACACCGTATTGACAGTTAGTCATATTTTGATCGAATACCCAGTTTTTGACTCCCTTCGCCACCACTTTTTCACTCATCAAATGTAACTCTCCCAGAACTGCTGGGAGAGAATTATCATCCAAACATCCTTAAATTTTTAATTGATATACACCTTTGACCAAAAATTTAACTGAAACCATTTCCATCTTGTTTATTTTTTAAATCAAAGATGTAACTTTTTTGTCTTCGTCTGTTTTAGCTTTTTTGCATGAAAATATAGCTTTATACGAAGCTTCACACATTAACAATGTTTTATCCTTTACCATAAGAATGGCCCTTGTGCCGAAAAACTCAAAATAACCAAACAACCATCACTGTTTATAAAAAAGAATTCTATTACTTGAAAATTCAATTACCTTAAGTAAGAAAGTCTTATGTCTTATTTATGAATAATGCTTGAATAAGAATGATGCTTAGAATAATGCTTGAGTTTTTTTGTTTATTGATTAATGATTGTTTTAATTGACTATATCAGCCGTTTCGAAGTATTTGGAGAAGAAATATTTAAAATGTGAGGTAATCTTTTTTTTTCTTTGGGTTTGTCAAGGCCATATTAAACTTTCTAAATGTTTTTATTCAATGCAAATCACAGTGCTTCATTTTCCCCTTTCACTTTCGAAATCAGAATTTTTTTATTTGGCATCATTTTTTATTTTTACGTAAAATGATATTTGATTCTATTTTAATAAATTTAAGTTCATAACCCTTGTGAATTGTAGCACAAAATTAAATTATTTTAAAATAATTTAAAAATCCAGAGCTCTAGAATCTCCAGAACTTTTTTGGATTCCCTTAAGCATTTGCCAGTTTTGTCTATTTATCAATGCAGCGGCAGCTTCAAAAAAGACAGCAACTGAATTATTCTGGATCTTTAGATTGCTGTTGTTTTCTTGGGTATTGTAAGCATGGTAACGAATTCCTTTCTATATAGCAATGTCTATAAATTAATTCTATAGTGCATGGTGCGAATTCCTTTTTAT
>JAPMOQ010008111.1:475797-544213 GCA_026543055.1 Argiope trifasciata
TGCTCACATTTTCATTTCTAAAAGAGGTGTGCTCACATTTTCATTTTAAAAAGAGGTGTGCTCACAATTTCATTTTTAAAAATGAAAGCCTTTCCTCCACTGCAAGAAGGCTGTCATTTCCGAACCTTTTTCGATAGTTGAATATGCCTTGACATTTAATTCGATATTTGAAAATCGGCTGTGTTCAAGTTATATTGACAATTATTGTATTGTTACCATTTTGTAATTATGTTTCCATGCATAGCTAGTCTAAAGTAGAATCATAAACATGATTAGATTCCTAATTGGCCAGGGAGAGCTGCTTCAATTAGAGTTCTAAACTTTGTCATTCATTTTTGCATTTTTTTAACCACTCGAATGTGGTTGGAATTTTTCAGTAATCCGTGTATTATGAGCTATTATTGCAATTATTGAACTGTAGGCTTCTACATACAAAAACCGCTCCTATCGGTAATTCCTGTTGTTATTATTTTTTCCAAAATGTATCTGTTTATGTCTTTTACAATATGTGTTACCGTTAAAATATGAAATCCGTTATTTCATAAAATACCTAGTTATTCCATGAAATAACTGATCGTGTCCATTAAAATGTGTAATATGTTATTAATTTCACACTTTAACTAGTTATTTCATAGAATAATTAGGTATTTTATAAATTAACTAATGAGAGACAGTTAAAGTGTAAAATAAACAATTTATCTAAGATGAAATAACTAGGTATTCTATAAATAATGATAGACAATTAAAGCGAAAAAGGAGCAATTTATCTAATTTATGCAGCGTATAAAGTGTATTTATGGAAACGTACCATAAAATCATTTGTTACAACAAGGATTACTAAAAGGACAAATGGAATGACAAAGAACGTTATTTCTAAAACAAAAACATTTTTTGTTGACACACTGGGTTTTACACGAACATTTTTAAAATCCCTGACCAGTACCTAAACTTTGAGCTGTAGCAACCAACAGGAGCGATATTTCTACATCCGGTACTTCTTCGATTTTAATTAATTTTTGTTCGCAGACACTGAACTGGGATCGGGAATATAATTGTTTTATGCGGCCGTTTCTTGTGCCCTTAAATGTACCTTATACTAAAAAGCGAGATACATGATATAGATTATTTTACTCTTTAACGGGCTGCAGATCGTTATTCTATGAAATAACTAGGTATTCTATAAAATAACGGATTTCATACTTTAACGGTAACATATATATATATATATATATATATATAATATGTAATTTTGACTCTCTAGTCTATTTCATTTTATGAGAAATTCTTTTTGTGTTAATGGTATTTTGTGTTCTTGACTTTTTTAGTATATGTTTAATGTAATAGTTGAGTGATAAAATATAAGTTAACATAACGGAAGAATTGTGCAATTTTAACTAAATTATTTATAAGCCTTTACTGCGTTTGCCGTGTATAATTGTTTTTATGTGTGTGTGTAATTTTATATGAATTTCTATAAAGTAATTCCGAAAATAGCAAAGCTAATTTCTGAAGAGAAATAAGAAATACAAATTGTGATGCAATAATAATAATAAATAATATGTAGTAACCAAATTGTTTTAAATATTTGTTTTTTAGTACACTTTGGAAACATTTACAGAAAAGAGGACGACTTGCTGGGCTTTTGAGCCTTATAATGGTGAGTAAATAAAACTTAAGTTTTTTTTATATTTACATTTTCTAAGAAATATCTTATTATTTTCACTTTTACAATGCTTTTATATGTTTTTTTGAAAGCTTGATTTTGCCTTATATTTTTCCTTCTATTGTTTTTTGTTTTCTAAAGTAATGAAGAGAAATGTTTTTTCTTTTCAAAACTTTTTTCTTCTTTTCTAATTGCTAAATAACATTATTATGGTCAAACTAAATAACTATGATAAAATTCAGTTTCGGTATTTTAAATAATACTGTTTCCAATATATTTTTAAAAGATGACTTCAGATTCAATTTACTAAAAACGTTTGTAATTGTAACAGTGATAAGGTATGCTAATTATTTTCTTGAGTAGCTCTTATATATTTATTATAAACCTCATGATATAATTTAAAATACTGTAAATAAAACAATATATTTCTTATCATGAAAGAAATACGAACAATTGTTTATGTAGCAACAAGGCAAATCTAAAATACATTATGGATGAATGTGCTGTCTGATTTCACTTTTGCAATTTGCTGATTATAGAAATGAGGGAAATGAGGCGTGGTTAAAGGTCTCAAACAATGGTCAATGTTGCAAACGAATTCAATCACATGATATGTGGGCGGAGCTAACCGCGAAACCCACGTGGTATCGTAAGTATGTATATGCATGTAAAAAATAAAAATTAAAGTGCAGTTGTGTGTGTGTGTGTAATATGGTTTGGTTTTCATGACGGTAGCTTCTAGAATGGCTTACCGAATATATCTTGTCTCGGAATATAATTTGAAATTATGTTTTTACTCGGATTCATTGCTCACATGTCTTTATCTAAAATATGTACGTTGTTAAATCTTGTTAAGTTTGCTGTTAAAAATAAACTGTTTAAAAAGACAATCAGCTCGTCATTCCTTGGAATCTCGTATATTTTAACTGGATGATATATCATCATTTATTTTTTGTCAATGTACCACAAATAACATCCATATCACTATGGCATAAAGCTAGCTCAAATGTGTAGATAATGTTCGCATTTCGAAAAATAGTGTGAGAAAGGGAAATATAAATATGATATTATTAAATGAGATTTCGTATTTTTTTAAAACTCTTGATTACTATTTTTAAAAAATTGATGCTTTTTCATATAAATACTTTCATTTTGATTGTTCGTTTGTTTGAATTGTTCTGTAGGAGGTCCTGTAGAAAGACCAGACTCCGGAGAAGCTCCATTCCCATGGGATATTCCATCATCCCCTCCGTCTTTCTTTACAAATCACGCCATACAGCTTGAAGTTCCTTATACCGCTTCCATTAAAGTGTGTCATGTTTGTGGTGGACCTGGCCGAAAGCGATGTAATACTTGTTCCGGTAAAGGATACGTGAGTATTCGTTATTTATTAATTAACCTTCCAGCGGGAGCGGCCGTCATATCAACATGAAAGGACGCGCGTATTTCCCACATACGCTACAGTAAATGGTAAATTTTCAAAAGCATAACTATTAAAATTGTATTGTAAATAGCTCAGGATTAATAAATACAATTGCTTTAAACATTTTTCATTTAAAAAGAAGCAGAAACAATATAAAAATAGATTGCAATAACAATATAAAATGACCACAGGTCAACTGAATTGATTTAAAAATAATGTAAATGAAATTGTCGATATTTTGACAGAACAATTTGCATATAAAATATAAAAGTGCAAAAAATAATACAGAATTTATGTATAAAAAGGGAAAAGTAATTGAAAGCTAGATATGAAAAGGAAGAAAATAGTTTCATTGTTATTTCATTGCAGCGTTGCAATATGAGTAAATATGTTTAGTGTGCTCCAAACATAAATTTCTGTCAAATCTCACAAATGAAACTCGTTTTTCTTTTTAGGCTGGGTTTTTTCCCTGACGTCGCATCTTCCACTTCTTCAATACCTAGTTTGACTTTTCTCTTTTGAATCTTTAATTTTAGCTCACTTTTTAGAGATGTGGATGCTTTCTTTCAACATTTTCCTCCGTAATTGCATTTGTCAGCTATCGCCAGTCTAAAACAATGCGATTTATTTGTAAAATCATACAAAATCAGATGTGACGAAAACTTACATGAACGGTCGCGCGTATCTCTAAAATACAAATATCTAATCGACAGAGACCTACTAACGCCACAAACTTACAAAGACAACTGAAAGTAGGTCAAAGGGAGGGAGACAAATAGCCAAAGACAGGCGTTTTCAGTGCCACCAGATCTGAAGGTATAAAACGAAATTCATCTCTAGTGTATCTCTCACATATTTGCGCCCGCTGGAAGGTTAAAATATAGATAATGTACAAAAATTTACCAATGCATCATGACTTTTTTTCTTTTAAAACCATTTTAATTATTCCATAAACTTGCATTTTCATTGTGACTGTAGATGAAGCCGATATCATTTTCATTTATTTCATTAAATATTTGATTGCGGGTTTCTGCTTCCATTGTTCAAAGCAAAGAAGATTCCTTTTTAATATTGTTACATTTAAATTCAAAATGCCGTTGGAACTCAAACCACAGGCTATCTTGTAATACGGTGTATAGTGTAACATTGCCAACATATCACAATAACAAATAACGACTTTATTAACACGCAGATACATACAAGTACGCAGCCTGGACGTGCACAAGCAGTACGCTGTAGGTCTTACAACAAAAAGCAGCTCGCAAGTCGTAATCGATAGTAAACAACAATCATAGACTGAAACGACTAGACTGAACTCAGCAAGAGGTGACAGTTCACATAACTATTAATTCACTTTTCTAGAAACGTCTGCTATTCCCTCTATATCCTTGCTTTACCTGTACCCAACTGCCGGCTCACAAAAATACGATTGACTGCTTCACACACGATTTGATGTAGCTTCAATGCCTGAGCTCCATCAACTCTTGCTGTTCTCTGGATTGATCTATTGAATTCTATACGATTAAGAAACCTCTTCTCTACAACATCTCGGCTACGTACTGGACATTTCAAGAGCATGAATATATCACCAACTGGTATTAAATTCTATCCCAACTGCAAGCACTGTCCTCAATCCCAACTGACTCCAGAACATGTTTTTGACTGTCAAGCCATTATCCGCTCCCTCTTCCTCCTTCGAACACTACCAAATGAGATCCTCCACGGCCATCGGGCTCCAGAACTGGCAGATCTCGTCACCAAGACTTTTGGTGGAATATAGATTTTATTTGCACTTTGCACCTTTATAGACACGACGACAACAACAACAACAACTCTATACGATTGACTTTGACTTGAATATCCGACCTTTTATAGCTACAAAAAAGCAAGCTTTAAGGCCTTATCACTCGGTGAAATTTCGTCAGCACTTTTCCGTTTCTACCCTCAAAAACTGGTCAAGCAAGTTTCATAATCGACAACTTTTTCTAACCAGCTCAAAAAGGTCGTCGGAAATATTGTCCACAAACGAAATTCAACCAAGCATGTGAAACTTTGAAGTGACGTCACTTTCGTTGTCGTTTGCTGACGGGAAGTGCCAAAGATGTGATAAGGAAGTGCCGTGCTGAAAGGAAGTGCCGTGTGATAAGGCCTTAACTTTCCTTCTATTAGTCATATTACTAAAGTTCTTGAAGATTCTATTATCGATTCTTTTTGTCGCCAAACCCGAGAATCATTCATGTGATATCCGATCAGCACCCAATGGAACTGACCATAAAACTGTCTTTCTCAAGATGAAAATAACAGTGTTGAAAAAGATTAGATACGCAACTATATCAAAGTACTTAACAAGACGAATAAAAGTGATAAAGGCACACGAAGTAAATTTAAAGATGAAACTGATATATTATTGCTTCCATATAATGGAACTAATTTCCGTTAGAATAGTTCATATGTGTAATGAACAGAAAAATGCCAGACTATTGAAATAATACAGCTTTAATATACGTAGGAATTGGATGGGACAAAAATGCCCATTCAACCTCATTTAGATCAGTATCTAGAGTCACTGATTGAAGAAAAGAAGCTTTTAAATGAAAACAGTATATTTATTTACAGCAAAGAACACAGAAAAGACATTAAAAATTATGACAGGACAGGCTATTTACAATAGAGTAAAAAGTATCACCTTTAGATGCCACCAAGGATGAAGCCTAATCAAGTATTTCATGGCAAAAATATGTGTCCCCCGTTGCGTATTAAAGAATCATATTACCGAATCGAACGACCCTCCTCCCTCTCTTTCCGTCTGCCGAGCGAATGCTCACAGTTCGCGTTTTCTCAAACTTGACGTCACGCGTCTTAGACTTTAGATCAGCGGTATTCAGTGGTATCCATGATGCCATCTATTACAATTAAATAAAACTAAATGTAGAATGGTAATGGCCGCTTATTAAATTTCTACATATATGACACTTTGATGGAATCAGGGAGCTTTATCTAAATGTTTTAACTGAAATAAAATAGATCCAGATCTTCAGCGAACCAGTTGGTCGAAAAAAGCGATAATTGTATAAAATTAATTGAATATTAACAAAAGTAAAACGAAATTCATATACCAAGAGAGAAGAAAATTTTGATGAATGGATATTTACGGTATATTTCGTAGACGATAAAGTAAAAACTAATTTAAAGTGTTATCTAAGCAAACCTTTTCTAAAATTCGAGTATAATTTTAATAGTAATTATTATTTCCTTAGATATAGATCCATGAAACATTATAAATATGATTTATATTATGACTTTTAACTTTTTTTGTGTATCTAAAAACGTTAAATTTAATAATCATTATAGGAATATTGTTTTCATTGTCATGGAGATGGATTTTCACCACTCGCCATGAGGACTGCGACCAAAGATTGCTTGCATTGCACTGGTTCAGGACAAAGAAAGTAAGTCATTCAAAATATAATGTGTTATAGATATTTTGAGATTAAATACTGTATTCTTTTACATAATATTTTTTAAAAAAACTTTTCATCTGAAATTATTTTTCTCTAAGCTGTCTCTTCTGGGTAATTTAAAAAGTGTTTGAAATTTCAAATTTCTTCTAATTTCAATTTCATCACGTGGGAACATGTTATTATTTTGATTTGAGGTTTTTTGAAGCCTCAAAATGCGTAGGCAATTGGCAACAAGTTGAGATTTATCGCTTTTGAGGTATCAATTTTTCGCTTTTAGGGTTATTAGAAAATAACGCAGAAGGTTGTCTCATTTGGAAATTTATCGCCATTTAAGGTTGCAACCTGATTTTCAAGTTATTCATTCTCTGAATTCTTGCAAATTGTTCATTAACCAATTTAAACCGGTTGAAAAAAAATCACAAGCTTATCAAATGATGCGTGCGATGAAACTAACGATGCGATTTTCCTAAACAACATTTAATTTTTTTTTTCATTGATTAAGCTCCAAAAATTTTTTTGACAGCTAAGAAAATTGTCATTGTATATATATATGTGTGTGTAATATTTTAATATTTAATTTAAATAAATTAATTTCTAAAGTTTTATCTTAATTTAGCCCATATCAAAGTCAGTCTAAGGTGTTCTCTTATTTCCTGTACCGGTTCCACGTTATCTACTTAATTGATTCAAGAAATGCTTTGTAAAATTCTTTAGTCAGCGATTCTCATAGTGAGAGGGATTGATAAAAGATGCTGACCTAAACAAATAGTTTTATAAAAAGATCCCTGTGTTTCCCCTGCATTGAGAGTCACATATTCAAAAATCTCAATCAGAAACAATAGTCTATAAGCCCTGTAAACAAGATTTTCTATATCAAAATATGCTATTTAAGACACGGGATGAAATGTTCGAGAGCTTTCCCTCACTACTCGGTCTTTCGTTCTGTGTTGTGTGTGTTCGTCGCTCTCAGCTTGTACATAGACATGCCTGCTTTTCTGTGATGAAATACAACAACATAACCGTGTCAAAAGTCTCTTCAATATCTTTGAACCTGTTATCTGCTTCCACAATTTTAAATCTTTACACATTAAGTACAAAGAGAAAGAAAGGGATGGAGACTGATAGAGAAATCTTGAGATTCTTTCAAACCGCTTTAAACTGATTAATGACTTAAATTGATGAAGACAAATAATGACATAATGCTTTCGCTTGATAATATAAAATTTGCGATCGTAGATTTCATTTATATATATATTCCTTTCTTAACTTCTTTCTTCTTAGCCGTAAACTTAATAAGTCTTGTATTAGGATGCTTATGATTTTGTTTTTTAGACATTAAAGAATACTTTAAAAACATTTTTCTTTGTAATTAATGAGATTTAAAATGGTTTCCTGTGTATTTATGGTACAAGGCAGTGTGTTATAATAGTATTTGCTATTTACTTAAAATGAAGAATTATAAGATATGTTCTTAGTTTTATTTTTTCTTTGTAGAATGAAATTGAAAATTGCATTAAACATTACAGTTTTAAAATCTGACACTTGCATAAAGAGAGAAATTAAAAAGTCAAATCCAATAATAAATTTTATTTAAATTATGTTTTAAAACTATTTCTTAATATTACTTCTTTTGAGCTGTATGAAACTAAAATCTGCTTGATGAATATAGATTGCAGGAAGTTCGAAAATTAAGAACAGTGTATAATCCCTTTATTACTTCTACACAGTCAAAACATTCACAGAGGCAGTACCAGCAGAAATCACCAACAATACAATAGTGCTCAGAGTGCTAATTTAGTCTTTTCCAAATAGAAAATTGATGTTTCTAAGTGTGCCCTCAACTTGTATGTACAATTTCAGTGACATGGTATAACATTTTCAAAAAAAATATTCGAATCTTTGTTCTTAATAAATATTGCACCATAATTCTTGTATTTTCGAGAATCTTCATTTTAATTTTTCGAATTGGAAGACATTTGTTTGACATTTATTACAAATATGTAGATCAGGAATGGCAAACCAGTGGCACACATGCCATTGATGACACTCGACTTAATATTTTTGGCATGCCAAAGGTCGAAAAGGTTTGAACTTTGGGGTTTGTAATGATTTTATTTGATAAACTGAACTTGACCCAATTAGATTGGAAGTTCAAGTGTGTGAAATATAACTGATTGATTTCCAGTCTAGTTCAATATGGATTTAAAAATTTATTGAAACTAGGAAAAAGTTGAAATTGATTGCAACTTATTAACAAGTTATATAAGTAATGTAATTTTGGAAACACAGAATTCGATTCCAGACGCATTTAACTGTTTGAAGAAGCTCATGCTATTTTAACCATCATTTTCATCTACCTATGTTTGCTTGTTATTATTTTCATAGATGAATAACATTAAAGACTCTCTTATAAACTGTTTGGCTTGCAGATTTCAATGCAGCATGCATTTTGCCAAAAATGCATGCTGAACTGTGACTGTTATACTAGAGTTTATACTAATTACTGTGTGGTGATTGTACTAGAGATTATAAGGATTACTGTGCAGTTTGCAAACGATTTGTATATGATTTTATTTAATAAACTGAGCTTGTCCCAATTCAATTGGTTGGAAATTCAAGTATTTGAAGTAGGATTTCCAGTCTAGTTCAATATGGATTGAAAAATTTATCGTACCAAGGAAAAAGTTGGAAGTGATTGAAGCAGAAGGATTAACAAGTAATCTAAGTAACATAATTTTGGAAACATGGAATTTGATTCCAGGCACATTTAACTGTTTGAAGAAGCTGGCTCATGCTTTTTTACCATCATTTTCATCTACCTATGCCTGCTAGTCATTATTTTCATAGATTAATAATATTAAGGACTCTCTTGGAAACCATTTAGCATGCATACTTCAATGCAGCATGCCTTTTGCTAAAAATAACTTTGTACAGTCCTAATATATTTGTCATCTAATCTGCCACAACAGAAGTTACATTAATGTTACTTTAATTTGAATTGCATGTATAGTTAAAGCATTTACTACTACACCATGCAAAATGGGTTTTTTTTTTTTTGTAGTAAATAAAGAGTTTTGCATTTTTAGTATTTTCCCAATAATCACAAGTCAAAATTATTTGATGACACATCTTTACCTCATTAAACATTTCTTTAGGGAAAAAATGTCATGTCAATCCATAAAGATTCACTGCCCCTGATCTAGATGTTTCTACCTTAACATGAAACCAACTGGACAGAAAAACAACGCAACAGATTTGTAACTATATATACGTTTGTTGTTTAATGGATTTTCTTAACTCGTTTATTAATTAATGTAATATTTTTATAAAAATAGTTTTCAAATGTTATTCTGATATTGCTCGTTATTGATTGTAAAATATTACAATGTTATTTAAATATTACAGATTTGTAACAATATATATTTTTATTGTTCAATGGATTTTCTTATAATACATTAATTAATGTAATATTTTTATAAAAATAGTTTTTGAATGTTATTATGATATTTCGCATTATTGATTGTAAAATATTATAGGTGCTGGAAATGTGGAGGAGAAGGTATGGCACTTTGCATGGTGTGTTCTGGGACAGGTCAAATCAGATGCTTCATTCGACTGACAATAAAATGGTGTGTAATCTACATGTATTTTTAATATGTCATTCTTCTTTACTGGGATGTTGTTGCTTACATACATTCTAATGTATTTTTATGTAATGCAATATATTCATAAAACAGTACTAGGAAAAGTAATAAAAAATATTGGCATTTGTTATACAGTAGTTGTAATGAGAAAGGGACTTCCTCAGTCTTCTTAAAGAAAAAGTTGCATTGAAAAATTGCCAAGACCTGGTAACTGGAAATTCTAAGAAATTTTACTTCCATTACTTTTGTTAAATTTTATTGTAAATTTCAGTTTGGATAAGTAATTGGCATGACTTATTTTGAACAAAGAATGTTAATAGTCTTTTTTACAAGAACATAGTTTTTTTTTTCTATTGTAAATATATAATTTTTGAGGGAATGAAATTAGTTAAATAAAGTATAAATTTTTATATGAAGCTGTGAGTTGTACATAACATTCTTTTTTAAAATTTAACTATCTGAAATTGTCAAAATGAATTATCTAAAAAAATAGAAATCTTTATTTTATCTTGAAATCTTTGGTTATGTTTTCCAAGAACAGAAAACATAGCATGTTTTAACCCCCCCCCCTCTAGTTTTTTTAATGTTATAATAAAAAATATTATAAAATTAAAAAAAGAATTACATTTAACCAAATTGTATTTTTGCAGTCAGTTCAGTTGATAGTATAATCTGAGTGTAAAATATTTATGAATGATAATGTTTGCATTTATGCTAATAACATTAGAATTCCTTTAATGAAATGGAATTCTGAATTTATTAAAATTTTGAGAAAAACAGATTATTTTTCTTTTCCAAAGGAAGATTTTTGAGGGGAAAGGGGGATTTTTTATAATTTATATTTTTAAATAAATGTTCTTTTTAACTATTTCTTTATTTTTGAAAATTTATATCTATATAAAGCTTTGTCATTCTTAATCACCCGTGATTATTTAAAATACTTGTAACCTACTTTAAATATTTTTAAATGAATAATTATTAACTTTTTGTTTCTTTTAAAATCAATGTTTAAAAGCTATTTAAAAACTTATATTTAGTAATATTCAGTTTCTAACTGCCACTAGTGTGTGTGTGTGTGTGTGTGTGTGTGTGTGTGTGTGTGTGTGTGTGTGTGTGTGTGTGTGTGTGTGTGTGTGTGTGTGTGTGTGTGTGTGTGTGTGCGTGTGCGCGTGTGTGTGCGTGTGCGCGTGTGTGTGCGTGTGTGCGTGCGCGCGCGCTTAACATAATTACTTTTTCAGCGTATTGAAAATGGACACAGATAAAATATCAAATGTACTTTTCAATCGATATTTTATCTCTGTCCCTTGACTTTTTACTTAAGAATATTTTTTTCTTATTCTTCAACATTTCTGGGAGAAAACTATTTCTTTGCTATAATTTTTAATTTAGTGATGAGAATTCAATCATTGTATGCTGTAAAATGTTTCAGCTGATTATTATTGCATCTTTTAACTTTACTATGATCATTTCTGTTTGTAGGACTAATCACATGGATGATCATGTTGTGGAAAAAGTTTCCAATCTTGACGATGATAAAATCAGAAATGTATCTGGGGAAATTGTTTGCCAAGAAGAGGAGACAACTGTAAGCTTGATTTTTGTATTGTTTTGTTGTTGATTTTTACATCAATGTTAGATTTAATTATCTTAAAGCTCTAGAAAAGGTCATAAGAATTTTAGTATTATATCTAAACTATTATATGCCTCTTTTTAGGTACTACCATTAACACATTTTCCTGATACTACAGTGAGCATGGCTTCAGCTCAACTTTTACAAAACCATGCCTCTTCATTTCCTGAAGAAAAAGTGCTGAAACAGGTAAATATATATTGAAATTTACAATGCATAAATTTATCGATTATTGAATAAATATATCATATAAAACAAAAGTTGGTTAAGATGTTCTTTAATAAATTATATTTTATATATGATGTATTCGTTTATAAGAAAAATGATTATTTCTTAAGAATTCATTTCATAAAAATTCATATCAAAATTAAATTAAAAAATCATTTTAAAATTTTGTATTTAAAGAATTCATAAATACATATAATTTTGGATTGAGACAAATTATTCATTATTTGTCACATTGAATTATTCATCATTTGTCTTTAATAAATTATATTTTGTATCTGATGTATTTATTTTATAAGAAAAATTATTTATTTTATTAGAATTCATTTCACAAAAATTCGTTTCAAAATTAAATTAAAAAATCATTTTAAAATTTTATATTTAAAGAATTTATAACTATATATAATTTTGGATTGAGACAATTTTACATTATTTTGTGTTTTCTATATTATAAAGATCTTAAAATTGACTAATTTTTGATTATAATAGTTCTATTATCAGAAATGTTTACGTATTGTGAGAAAATTAGGGCTAATTATAATTTAAAATTTTATATATATCTTGTATTTAAGATTCCTTGCTTATAACTATAGCTTAATTTTTCAGTCATAATATGCATTGGAAAAACATTAAATGATTCTGAGGAATTCAGCACTGTAAATATATTTTTTCAAAACTTGGCAGCTTGAACACAGTACTTGGAGCAAATTGTAACTGTAGAAACAAACATATTATTGTTCATTTTACCATTACTCTTACTTTATTAAATAAAATGTACAAGATATTTAATAATTATTGTTACTTATCATAGTAATGGTATATATCGAGTGATTTTCTGTAAAATAAAAATAAAATTATTTAACTAGTACACATAGGTCAAGTTGCATCAGAATTGTAATTAAAGCAAGCAAACGATTTACAGCTTCCTATTACACTCATTTTGTATCAAAATTTTACAAATTAAGCATTCTGTCTATTTTTCTTCATTAGAATTGAGAGTTGCAGTAGTCCCTTTTTTAATGCTTTGGTTCTGAAACTTGAATAATGTAACTAATTTGGAATCCGATTTCACCAATGAAAGTCCATGTAAAATATATCTAGGTCAAATTCTCACTATTATCATGTGAAAGCTTAAAGTAGATGTGCTAGGTCATATGCAATCTTTGTCATTTAAAATGGTTCAAAATTGCAGGGTCTGTCAAATAATAACCTGTGGTGACATCTTAAGAAGCCAGTAACTGCCACTAAACATCGGTGGCCACTTTTGTGTAGTGGATAAGTTACTGGACTTCAAACCCAAATATCGCAGGTTCGATCCTTGGCGGAATTCAACCTACACATAGGCATAATTCTGCCAACTCTGTCGCCAAATTGATGACCTCGGACGTGATGAATTTTCAACAGCTGTCTTAACGCTATCTGCCCGCAGCAAACGCAACCAATTCAAAGTCGCCAGACTCACTTGACATAGCAGCAACTCTCATACACTAGCCATAACGCTGGGCGCAATAAAATCGTACGTCTCTCTACCGAACTCACTGGTAGGGGAGTATCGTGGTGGCATCTTAATAAGCCAGTAACTGCCATTAAACATCGGTGGACACTTTTGTATAGTGGATAAGTTACTGGACTTCAAACCCAAACATCACAGGTTCGATCCTTGGCAGAATTCAACCTACGTATTGGCACAATTCCGCCAACACACCTACGCCAAAAACCTAATATTGTCCTGAATTGAGCTGTTAATTTTATATGCTGCAATATTTTGTTATGTCGAAAGGTTAAATAGTTATTAAAATAATGAAATACTTGTTGTATTATCACAGGTGATACTCTATTGGTAATATATTTATACTATATATTAAGGTAGTACTCTATTGCGCTACTAGTGCATTAATGAACTATAATTACTGAACAGAGTTTAGTTTTGTTTAGTTATATTAACGCTCCGTTGTGAAGCAACACGAGGGCCATTTTGGCACGGACTTCGTCATTTTGAACCACGGTCAGATGACGAGGATGACACCTGAACTGGTCACCCCCTTCTCCACACTACACCATACCAGCGGGAGGGCGTTTGGCCTGACAGATTTAACGTGCAAGAGAACCCCTCACACGACGATTCTTCGTTGGAGTTGAGTCTCGAACCTGAAATCCTCCGGTTACGAAGCCGAGACTTTACCACTAGGCCACCGCGGCCTTTACTGAGCAGAGAATTGCTTTAAAAAAATCCGAAAGACTATAAAATATAGCTGAAATTTTGAAAGAAAATAAGCAGGCATTTTCATGCATCCATTGCGTTTATCTTCAGAACACAAACCGAAACTCAAATCAAAACACGTTAAAAAAGGCAATTATTAGATTACAGTCGATAACAGTTAATAAAGCTAATATTAAATAAAACACAAGTAGACTTGACAATGCCAATATTTGATATTTTTTGGAAACTTCCTTACCCTTCCAGCGGCCGCGGCCGTCATATCAACATGAAAGGTCACGCGTGTTTCCCACATACGCTATAGTAAAATGTAAATTTTCAAAACCGTAACTATTAAAATTATATTGTAAATAGCTTAGGATTAATAACTACAGTTACTTTAAACACTTTTTACTTAAAAAGAAGCAGAAACAATATAAACAGAGATTGCAATAACAATATAAAATAACCACAGGTTAACTGAATTGATTTAAAAATAATACAGAATTTATTTATAAAACGTAAAAAGTAATTGAAAGCTAGATATGAAAAGGAAGAAAATAGTTTCATTGTTATTTCACTGCAGCATTGCAGTTTGAGCAAATGTGTTTAGTGTGCTCCAAATATATAAATTTCTGGCAAATCTCACATCTGAACTTCGTGATTCTAGTCCACTTTTCTTTATGGCAGAGTTTGCCTCTTTTTTTTTTTCTCTGACATCACATCTTCCACTTCTCCAATACCTAGTTCGGTTTTCTATTTAGCACCTTTAATTTTAGCTCACTTTGTAGAGACTTGGTTGATTAAAAGCAACATTTTCTTTCGTAAGTGCATTTGCCAACTGTCTGTCACAGTCTAAAACAACACAGATTTATTTGTAAAATTATACAAAATTAGATGTAACAAAAACTCACAATAATGGGCACGCGTATCTCTAAAATACAAATATCTGATAGGCAGAGACTTATTAACACCATAAACATACGACAACTGAAAATAGGTCAAATGGAGGGGGACAAATAGCCAAGGACAGGCGTTCCCAGCGCCACCATATCTAAAGGTATAAAACGAAATTCATCTCTAGTGTATCTCTCACATATGTACGCCCGCTGGAAGGTTAAGCTGAGAAATATATATCTGTTTCTGGTGGTAATTAACATTTATGTCTTATTTTTCATTATAGCGTCATAAAGTTAGTATTGTACCAGTGACTTCTGTTCGCTACAAATGGAAAAACAGAGAAGGATTATTTCATGTATATGGATTTGAACAACGTGTTTATGCTCCTGATTACCCGCAAACTTGTTGCTGCTGTTGTATTTTGTGAAAGTCAAATGTATCAGTGCTCATTTATTGCATTTATGTTTCTATTTGTTGACTGATTTTATTTTCGTTTTGAACATTTTTGTTTCTATTTTCAGTGTATAATTGTCAATTTTTACATTATTTCGGTGCTGAAAATAAGACGAATCTCGTGTATATCTTTGACTGGCTGATATAAATTTTGGTGCCTTTTGACTGTATCACTAGTCATTTATTTTAATCATGTGTGATTTGTATTTTGTTGTTTAAATAATTCAAATCCCTTTCTCTAAAATTTAACTTTAATAAATAATTTCTATTAGATTACGTTAAGGAATAAATTTTTTATCTGTTCATATCACACAAATTTTTGGAGAAAAAAAAATTATTCGGAATCCTTGATTTCGTTTTTAATAATTTTCGTTGGCATTATTACTTATAGCTTTGAACTATTTTTCTTCACATCAGTAATGTTTTTATCTAAAATAATTTGATTAATTTAATAATGTACTGAATGTTTTGATAATTTAAAATTATGTAGTCACAGTGCTAAAAGGGGAAAAAAAAATTCTTGTCCATGGTAAATGTGTGATGTAACTTACTATATATATATATATATATATATATATAATATGCACATTTAAAATATTTTATGTATTAGAGGTGAGCAAGATTGTTTTCATTATTAGTGGTTTCTTTTTATGCAAAACATATATTTGAAACATATATATTTATATATTCTAAATATATTTGCAGCTGTCTATGCTGTAACAAATGCTTTGCAGCTGTTTATGCAAAACATGTATCTTTGCAGTGGTTTATTCTATATATATTTGTAACTGTCTCTCTATATCTACTGCAGATAATTAAATGTGAGAAAGAATTCCATGCCTTTGATAAATAACAAGTATGACGGATTAAATTATGACATATTCTTATGCTTCATTAAAAAATGAATTTTGCTCATTTCTGCTTTATTTTATTCTTTTTCATAACCCTAGTAGCACTTAAATATTATACAATATTGTATTACATTAATAAATGCACAGTATTTTATAATATCATTAATTATTGATTAATATCATATGATATTAATTAATTAATATCAATATTATACAACTCTCTGTACTACTTGAGATACTTTATAACAGTCATAGAATTTCAAAACTAATAAAAAAATTGCATCCACTGCTTTTTGTATTAAGCTATTATTTCAAAAGACATCAAAGAAATAAATATCGGAAATTCACTGGACCTTCAACATACTAATAAAGGTATGCGATTTTGTAAATAATTGGTTATTAGTAGACGGAATAAAAATAAACCAAAAAACAACATACATATATTATCTGCTTAGTTATGTGAAAATTATTTTTCTTAGTAAAGCATTATTTCCAAAGATAATTTTGCATGCCATGATTATTATATTAAAGATCATTTCATTTACTTCAGCTAAATATATTGTTCTATGTGAAATTTTATGTCACTGGCAGAAATATATATATGCCTACCATGATTATTATATTAAAAAGTCATTTCATTTACTATAGCTAAATATATTGTTCCGTGTGAAATTTTATGCCACAATCAGAAATATATGCACTTCAAAATTTTATTATTATGTATTTAACATTTTGAACTGCTTATTTATATAATGCATACATACTGTTTGAAGAAAAGATGAAATATCTGTGCTGTTTTTTTGTTTTTATATCAGAGTCATATTGGAAGTAAATATTCAAAAGAGCTTTATATGATAACTTAAGAGGTATTTTAACTCTGTTAAGACTGATTTATAAGTTTCTATTTTTATAAATCTACTCTTAGATAGTGCAGTACTGTCCTTAAATATTGATTAAAATAAGAATTTTTAAATTAGTTAAGATCATTGAAAATCTGTGTATGTTCTATGTTTTTATTTCAATTTTTTTTCAGTACCTTTTAGCTATTTTTGTATTAATATTTAATAAATTTATTAATTTTCATTATTATTTATGGTATAGGATGGGTATTGAAACCTTTCAATTATGAATCAATTGCTTTGAGAAACATCTAAATAAATTAGTCCCCCCCCCATAATTTTAAGAGAAGTCAAGTGCATGAATGTTTTATTTTAGAACCATCTCTGAATGTTGAGTAATTGAAGAAATTGATGTTCTTATTTAAATGGAAATATTTAGAAGGATGATTTTTTAAAAATTCTTGTAAAATATAAATTATTTTATTTTAGATCAAAATATATTTCCCAAACTATATAATACTGATACCCATTGACACCAAAGTACCATATAAAAACAGTTAACGCTATTGTATTATCTATTATTATCAAAAATATATGTATTACCAAATTTTAATAGACAAAACTTTAAGCTTTATGCTTTTTCTAGAATGTGAAAAAAAAGTATAAAAATTGATTGCAGGATTAAAGTATTTTATTCTTACAATACTCAATGTGTTAATTTTGTATTCTGCATTTTGTGAATAAACAGCTATATTTGTACCATTGAATAAATATATTTTGGAAAAAAAAAATTGTTCAGCTGCATGAGACAAGTAATTGTTACAATTTCATATGTCAGCATTGAAATCTTTGCAAATATATTTGTTTACCACTAAATATGGAATTTCCTGAATTGAAAAATAAACATTTGGCATATAAAGCACTAAGAACCAACCAACTAAATTAACCTACTTAAAATTTTCTGTTAATTGATATGCCTTCCATTCTAATTAATTCCGTTTAATATATTTTCCATTTCAAAGTAATTGCTATTTTTCATAACCAGAGTGGATTAAAAGCTGATTAAGTAAGGTAGACTCACCTAATGGTTCGTTTAGTATTTATGAAATATTGTTTTATGTGCTTTGAAACACTGTATAAAAGTATATAATATTTTTAAAAAGAACTAATAACTCGCATATAGATATTATGTTTATATTTATAAATACTAAAATAAAATTTTTTGTTTATAAATTATGTACTATACTTAACTTTAGCTAAAGTCAAGTTTAATCTCAGCTTAGCTGAAATTTTTATGGTTTAATCCAACCTGATGATGTGTCATTCTAAAAGCAAATACTGGTTTTTACAAAACTTCAAAACTTCCCCATTTCTTTGATATTCATCGCATTTAGAAGGTGTTAAAAATGTGTTAAATTTCACTTTTATTTGAAAAGGAATGTTTTAATATTTTTGTGTTCCAGAATTAATTACTTATTTTGATAAATTATTATTTTTTGATCCTTAATTAAGACAATTTAAAAATTTATGAAAATGTGTATGGATCTGATGACTTTATTGAAAACTTTTGACATCTATTTCTTTCATATACCAGTAAATTTGAAGTCTATTTGTAAGCTTCTAAACCATTTCTCATATTATTCTCTGGGAGCAGCTAACTGAATACGTTTTTGCAGTTTAGTTAAACTAATGATTTTATTATTATTATTTTTAAAAACTTTTGATTTTAAAACATCTTGTATATGCAATAAATAAATAAATAATGTAGTAAAATAAAAAAAAAATAATTTAACACATTTACACCAAGATAAACATTAATAGACATTGTTTTAAAAGTATAAATAGCAAAATAGCTTGTATTTGTTTCGATTTTGTGTGCCTTATATAAAAATTAATTAACAAAATAAGCCAAGTAAAAAAGAATATAACCAATTCAAAATTACAACCAATAGAAAAATTTGATTCGGTTGTTTTCCTTTTTACTTGGCTTATTTTATTAATTAATTAAGATTCATTTGTATCTTAGTTGCAGTTGTAGTTGCACTCACTAAATACAGTGATTGTTTTTTTTTTCTTTCTTTTTTAATATTTAAACTTGTTCGAATCTGAAATAATTTTTAGTTTCGTTTACATAATTATATTGATTATATTAATTTAGAGTTGTTTCATTAATGGGTTTTATTTCCTTTTCATTTCATATATAATATCCTAGGTTTTTATAAGAAGGAAGCCAAAATATTTTTATATTAGTGTTTAAAAATGCTTTTATTGAATGAAAGCTACTGAAATATGCTTTGTGTTTTTTGCTTGTTTATAACTATTGTGTTTATCTGAATTCGATGAAACAGAAATTTTATGTACAGATCTGTTGGGGAAAATAAGATGCTTAGCTATACTGCCACTCATTTCGGACTTTACCTTATTGTGCTTTATTTTCTATGCCATGTTTGCCAAATTTATTCTCAAAATACAGGGATCTGTAGATTATATTATAGTGCACTGTTTTTTTTTTTTTTTTGTAGAGAATCTTTTTTGTTATTTATCTTGGAAAATTAGATTTTTTTTACTATATACAATAAATATTTTTTAAAAATCCGTGTCTTTATTTCTCTCTGTGTGTGTGATGAATTTATGTGATGTTATAAGTGTTTATTCATTACTTAGAAAGTGAAGGATATCGCAAAATTAACTCGAGATTTGAATTTGCCACCTAGTTAAGAGTTAGTAAAAACGGAAACGATAAAATGTGTTGACCCAAGATTTCAATTAAATGAAGAAAACACCGTTTTTCTTTAAACTGTTGTATTTTTATTGAATTGTAAAGTATACAGGATAGGATTACGTATGGAATAACACACAGGGTAAATGGCCCCTACACCTTTGCTGGCACATGCTCACCTTTTTTTGGCGAAATTTTCTATGACCATTTTGCGTAAATGTGGCTGAATTTCATTGATGCAGCGTTGAATTTCTCCTTTGATGCATGCATGTTTGTTAGTATAAACCTTTGGCTTCAAATAACCTCATAAAAAGAAATCTGGCGATGCCAAATCACAGGAAACTAAGAGGGGGGGGGGGCTGCTGACATATTTTTTATGTAGATTTATCGATATCTTTTGAGCTCTTGGGCGAATAATCACTAAATTCGGACTCGTAGTCATCCATAAATAGACTTTTTAACATTTAACACCACACTTCGGTTTGTAGAGCTCATGTGGCCCCTTTCCGGTTTGGTATAGATGTTGAGGACTTTATGAACAAAAAAAAAGTATACACAGCAATGAATTTGGAAGATACAGAAAAATGACTAAATACATAAAAATACAACATAACAAATAATGATAAATGCTAGAATGAACATTTTGAGTACAAGAAACTGGATGAATGAGCATAGTAATATACAGTATGAATGCACAAAAGGGTTAAAAATATTGAGAAGGGGATGAAAAACAAGTTATGGATAAAGTACGAGCTGTATTAAATGGTGTCCTAAGAAAATAGTAGAGTTACTCTAATTGAAGCAGCTATCCCTGATCAGTTAGGAATCTAATCATGTTTATGATTCTACTTATGGTAGAAGGATTAATAAGGACTCTTTTGTACTACAGACTTTCTAGCGATGATGCCATGAGAGAGTAAAGGGCAAGATGTCGCAAAGTGAATGGGATCGCCGATTTCTCCACAAGAGCAGTAGTAATTTGCAGATAGATGGAAGCGGTGAAGAGAAGACGTTAAAGGGCCATGTCCTGTAACAAACAGGACTTCTTCATTAGTCCAGGAGAGTGGTTGCAATTTTACTGTTTTGATGACTTAATAAAAAGAACGAGCCGTATTAGAATTTTGAATGCGAGAAGTGATTTCTGTCATAAGTACTGAATAAGCTATGTTCTAACAGGTGAATAACTTGACTGATGATGTCTGCACACGTTATTCCTGTCGAAACTGAATAATGATAAAGACACAGTGAGTTAAGCCTATTAAGGGCATTTTATCGTGGTGAAAATAATCGCAAGTTATCTCCACGCTATTCATGTCGTTATGGACTAATTGCTTGACGAAAATGCTATAAGATGTCGTAAAAACTTATTCTTAATTTACAGTCAGGATAATTGATAAAAATTTATAATGCATTACTCCATGACAATCAAAGAAAACGATCAACATTATTTTAATTTTTCAGCAACTTTTGAGTTGTCTTTTCGGCATTATTTGAACTTTCAAACTCCATTCATTTGGTTCTTGAGCTATTTCTGTATCTAAAAATTTATCTAGTTTTATCGTGTTTTAGGGTAGGGGAACACAAAACTGCCTTACAAATTATTTATATTCCCCGATAATATTGAAAAGGAATACAAATACTTAACGCCCGAAAACCGGCAACAAATCGACATCTTTCCGAGCCTTTGTTCCCCAAAAGAACTGGGGAATATTCCAACTCGGAAAACTCCTGTGTTTCAAAATATATTAATAAGTCTAGTTATTTAGAACTCTAAATTATTAGGAACCTTCCTTGTTATTAAGAATTAATTATTCAGGAACTTCCTCTAGCTAATTATTTCTTCCCTATTTTTATTTCGAATTTTGCTTTACAGGGATGACCTCAAGATTGTTTTATTTTATGGATAATGGTGCCACATTCCAGGGACTCTCCTACAGTAGAATAGTAGAGTACCTGGATGTAGTTCCTCGATGTAGCAAATACCTATCTATTTTTTCCAAGGAGTGTATTACTTTTTCTTTCGTTTTCACTAGTAAATACAGTGATGGAAAAAATCCCAACCCTAGGAAGGAGCTATGCTGGATAAACGAAATTTGGTAGGCGTGTTTATACATCTGAAAGATGACGTCGATTCAAATTTCGAGCTACGCGCGTAAGTGTGGCGCTAGTAGCGACACTATGAACATGCAAATGAGGTTTGCTTTAAATAAGCGCTGTAAGGTTCGTGATCGTTATTTACAGTTGAGATTTGACGTAGAGGGTTAATGTTAGTCAAGGATGCCTCTGAGAAGGGGAAGAAGCCATTATATTATCAACAGCTCACTGAGTTTAAACAAGATCGTGTTGTAGGGCTACGAGAAGGTGGGTTTTCTTTCCGCGATATTGCTGAAAGACTTGGCAGGAATGTATCCACTGTGCATGAGTATTGGCGGCAGTGGTCAAGGGAATTACACTAGTAGTCCTGTGTCAAATTTTGGTGTCAATCTGTCGGGAAAAAAATACATATATTGCCGATAGATTCCATCTAGACTTATGCCAAACATTAATATTTCATTAATGTCGTTCTGCAATGCCATTCAGGGTATTTACAGACTTATCCAGAACTACAAATTTTTTGCAGTCATGAGAGGATAAAACCTTTATTGGAGAGTACGTGAGAAAGTTTCGGGGAAACCACCTGTTTTGGTGGTTTTTAAAATCATATGACTACAACTCTTGTATCATATCAAATTTTGATTTCAGTCGGTCGGCAAAGTACCTATCCAATTAGCCTTCTTCTTCTCGCATAAAGTTGACCACCCCACCACCACTGAATGTAGCGGTATCGACAGGATTTGTTGTGGTCCACTGCTGAATAAGTATTGTCAAGCCTTACATTGACCGAACAGTCAAACTCACATTCCTTTCGGGGTAGTAAATAGCTGTCTTTCTCCCCATCTGCACTCTCTCAAACAATTGGAATGAAACTATCAATCTTTCACATCATATCCTTCAGGGTTTTGAGATTACCTGGTACCATCAGCACTGTGCTTAAATCATTGTTGACAATCTTCAGGTCCTTCCTTAACTCTGATATCTCCATACATTCCATTAAATAGTGGTAAACAATACAATAAGCCTATTCGCATGACAGATTCGATACAAAAAAAATACCAAATACCTATTCGCATGATATTCATACTTATAATAAAGCTCAATGTGTGTGTGTGTGTTGGCTCTCTACGGGCCAGACCGTTGGACCTACAGCTACCAAATTTGGTACATGTATACCTTGGAAGTAGGGAATGTGCAACTCGAAGCCCTTTTTTCGAATTTTTGATTAGAATTTGAATTAATTAAAATTTAAGTGAAATTTCGACGTTTTTCCGCTATAACTTCCGAAAATATTATCGCACAAACATGATTTTTACATCAATTTAAAGATTAAAAAAATTAGCTTTCTAATGGTATCAGTGTTTTAATCTATAACTTAAGCTTCGATTTTTAACGAATTTTCAAAGAAGTATATCAATTATGTTTTTTTAACACGTGACTGGATAAAATAAAATAAAAGAATGAAGAAGTTCAGATTAAAAAAAAAAACTATCATCGCAAATCAAATCTAAAGAAATGCAACTTTCAGCACGGGACTGGATAAAATAACATAAATATAAAAAGTGATATTTTCTAAAAAAATAAATGCAATTCAAAGGATTCTATGATCGTTTGCAGTATCTAAATGATTAATTCAATAAATCTTCTTTATTTACGGTAAACCTGATTGAATTTAGACAGGATATGCATTGAAATCTCGACCTAATGGCATATTTCTGTAATCGTTTGCAATATCTGTATCATTAATTCAATAATTTTTTTTTTCGCTTTCTTTAAAAAAACATATTTAATATTTTAGAAGCGTAACCGATAATTAAAACCAACTGATTTATAAAATTAAAGAATATTATTAGGAAAACGTGTTATTTTAGGACTTTCCGTCCATCATCTTAAAGAAAATATTAATCTCAGGCCAATCAACGCCCGGAATTCCTTCAAATCTAATGAATATGTGATTTAATTGAAAATTTTAGAACGCCTTACTCATGGTGAACCAGCTGGTCGCCAAAGGCGACTATTATGCTATAAAAATAGACTCATACTTGAGATCTATATTTCATAACTATTGTTTGCCAATATCAGACAAAGCATTCGGGACCTTACTAAAGTTCTACAAAAGAGGATGAAACCTTTGTTGTCTTCGCTTCGATTTTTCACAAAGAGGTGTGTGTGAAAAACCTTTATTGGAATACAAGAAAAAGTTTCAGAGACCATTTCCAGTTGATAAAAAGAGAAGTCGGCTTATGCGCTCCAAAAATCCCCCCATGTCATTAAAAGATATCTTTCACTCTCAAGGTTGTCACATTATAACTGTTATCTTTGGATGCAAGATTTGGCGATTTTACAATGAACGCCAAATGGTAATCAATCACAGTTCAGAGTAATAATGATACTCCATGTCCTTGAAAACGAGACGAAGCTTCCGTCAAAAAAAAGGCTGTCTACATGAGAGTTTAAAGTAAGACTGGTTGCACACACAGCGTTTATTTCTGATCGCTTATTTCACCGAAGCCGACATAACAACAGTAGAGTATTGAATTATACTACAGCTTACACACTAAGTTGAAAAATAAAGATTTGGTCAACCCGCCTTTTATCGGACTTTCTGCAGACGCCCGCTGTCACTAGCGCTTTCAGATAATCAGATGCAAGATCCCAAATCATTTTTTCCCATTCATTGAATAAATAGAAATAATTCAATCTTTCCCCTTCATTCGACAATAAGATAATAATGATACAATTTGTACTCTATTCATATCAAATTACCTTTAAGCAGTACTTACTTTAAATAACACGGTTAAAGTAAATTTATTTGTTGATGAAATGATGCTGACTCTCACGACAGAGTCGGAATTGAAACGCCGTGTGTGTAAGCATTTGATTTCTGGGAGTGTTCTCGGCAAAATATTGACAGAGGAAAAAAGCGCTGTGTGTGCAACGAGCCTAATAAATGAAATGTGAGAAATTTGATTCAAAAATTTATTATAAAGGAACACGATTATAGATTTCTGGCACAGAAGGCATTAATAATTTTGATGTGCTTAATACAAATCAGAGGTTTCTTTGATTTTCAGATAGATAACATCGAAGTAATGAGAGAGAAATCTCGTTTGCTGAGACGCATATTTTAATAGGAATGTCTTCAACAAACAAACAGTGCTCTTCGTAATAAAAAGCTTCATTAACTGTCTATATTTATTCGGTGACCTTCGTTTTACGATAAAAGCACTTACTCTTTCCTTAATTGTTGGTGGGCGTCAAGAATTAAGAAGTGCGATTTATAGGTTATCAGTTGCACACACAGCATTCCACAATTAGAGTCAGCTTGTGCTCGAAATATTGTCTAGTGCTCGATTACCAAGAATTTTCAAATTTTTGATTCCTTTTGATGATTTATAGCTTTCGGAAAATGCTCTAAGGATTAGTTGGATGCAATGTCTGGTAATTATTCTTATCAAATAATTCATTTTAATTATTTTATGACTTTATAAGAAATTGAAAATAGGCGCCCTTTAAATATGTTCTTTTAATTAAAAATTGTCGCAGCGATGTAGATTGCTTTATTGAAATTTAAATTATTTTCATATAATAAGTAAACTTGCCTTTCATCTTGTGTAAAAGTAAAATAGATAAATAATTTAACCCATTTGCATCATTAGCGTATATATACGCTCAATTTTCCTGGTCACTATCACTGGTGCGTATATATACTCAGCATCATATTATATGCTATGCATGTAATATGATATATATTACATTTATATTATATACTATATACCTATATTAATGCCACATTTCAAATATTAAAACACCGAACAAAATTACTAACAAATAATGCTAAAAAATGATTTTTTTTCTACTTTTATACAATTTTACACCTCAATATGAAATAATTTTTTTTCCGTGACATGGGCCTTTTTTCAAGTTTTCATATGATGCAAATGGATTAATGCAAAATTTTTGATATTTTAATTATCATTATTAATTAGATGGTCCTTTTGGTTTCGAGACTTTGCTATATTAAATGATTGGACTAATAATTCACAGAAGAATTGAAATATTTCTCTTTCATGAATAACTTGGTGTCGAATTTTAATCTCTTAGATGGATTTAATGTTATTTTATAAGTTTGAGAAGGTATAATTCAATGCACGTACAAAGCATGAACGAGACGTTTTAGGAGTTAAAAGATAATTCAAAATCTTATTGGCAAATAAAAATTATAATTAATTGTCGCTTTCAGTGAACAATTGATATATATATATATATATATATATATATAATCATAAAATTATTAAAACAATCAAAACCCATTTCTTGATCAACAAAAATTAAAACGAAACCAAAACCGGAATCGAAACTAAAAATCATTACTGATTCAAACAAGTTTTAAGAATTAAAATGTTTTTAAATCAATCATTGTATTTGGAGAGCGCAAATGCAGCTACAACTAAAATACAAATGAATATAAATTAATTAACAAAATAAGACAACCGAATCAAAACAATAATCAATAGAAAAAAATAATCAATAGAAAAAGAATCCGGCCTGAAAACTTCGTCAGGGGCCATTTTCAAGCAAGGATTCCTAATAAGGGATTTTTTCTGTGAGGCATCGATGGACAATGGTCAAAAGTATTGACACCTCGTGACCCAAAAACCCCCCGAAAATGAAGGCAAAAGAGACATACCAATTTAAACAGCAAAAGACAAAAACAAAGCAAAACATTAAAAAACATCAACAAATGAAACAAATATATATATATAAAGTAAAACTACATAAGAAAAATCACAATTAATGTCTAAATTAAGAAAACCATAAGTGTACAGACCTGGCCGCGAACAACGGTTCTTCCTTTCCAATAATACTACAGTGTAACTAAAGATAAATGGGATTTATTAGCTCCATCTATTTCACTAATATTTCATTATTTCTTTTTTTATTAAAATATTGATATTGCAGTAGTTTTTGGGAAAATCATTATTGTTTAAATTTTTAATAAAACTATTTGTTGCTTTTATAAAAGAAATTTTGTTATTGCAAATTGTTTTAATTTATTGAATTGTGAGAAAATTAAATTTTTGAAAATTTTAGAGTTAAGATTAGAGTGATAATTACAGAGTTTAATTATATTAAATTTGAATTCGTCTCTTTTATCATAAATACCGACTATTGTTTTATCATTAGCAATTTCGATCCTCAAATCCAGATAAGTAGCTTCAAGATTATCTCTATTTGTTTCTGTTAAAGTTAATTCTTTAGGATAGCAGTTAGTAACAATATTGGTATTATCTAAGTTAATCAAAATTAAATCATCAATAAATCTCCATTCATTTATTAAGTAATAATTAATTATTTTTTTCTCGTAATAAATCTAATTAATTATTTATTATTAATTATATTCTTATTAATTATTTTTTCTCGTAATAAATCTCGTAATAATCGTCTTGTTTTACTTTTTACATATATATTTGTTTCATTTGTTGATGTTTTTTAATGTTTTGCTTTGTTTTTGTCTTTTGCTGTTTAAATTGGTTCTTTTATTAAGCCATTTCTTAAGCCGTTAAGCCATTCTTAAACCTTCTCTAAGAGGTTTCAAATTAAATGTCACGTTTCCGGTGCTTGTTGAAGCCTCTTCTTCCATGGGCTGTGAATTTAACACTTCCTCCAAATCAGTTTCAGTCAAATATTCATCTTGCGATGCAAGCAATTCCTGAATGTCACTTAATTCTATCTGTTCGAACCCATCTGGGCCTATTCCATTCGCGATTTCGGCTATCTTCGTCATTTTCCGCAGTCAGAGCAGGCCACAGCTTTTTCTAGCATGACTTCAATGTATGTGGATTGTGTACTTATTAGATCCGCGAATATAGAAATTGGGTCGCATTTTTTAAATCCGCGAATAGTGAAAACGCGAATGAAGGAAACGCGAATAAGGATCTTTTACTATAATCTGATGGAATGATGAATTTAATGCACGGCTTATCTATAATAGCATAAATGTACATGATTTCTATATCATAGATAGGCCGTGCTTTAGATTCACCCGAGAGAGATAGATCCGCGGAATCAGGTTTCGAATACTCGATTTTCCAAACCTAAAACCGAACTTCTATGAAAAGGTCAAAACGAACATCTCACTAATATAGAATTTAGTACATAATCAATAATATTCGGTAAATATCGAAACCTATCACCACACTATAATATGATGCTAATATTGACCGAAGAATATGCCATTTTCTAAATATGTCTTTCACACTAACATACATATAAATACATAATCTTTGTAATTAGGTTAATCCATTAAAGCTTACTATTCTATTTTTGGAACATCCCTCTCATAAAAGTTATTTTTATTATATTTTTTTATCTAACATATAGAAATTTCATACGAAGATTCCAATTTTTTAACCTTAGGCATAAATGGGTAACCATCTATATAAATAAATATAATGAACATATATATATATATTAAACATTTACCTTTTTTCACAGTATCATACATATATAGAGACATAGCTTTTATAACGTGCTCTAGAAAACTGCTGACATTAGCATTTGCTCTTGTTCTGAGTGAAGGGATTAAAGTCCCTCATGCTTACAACATTCTTTTAAACATATCTGAATTTCCCTTTTCTAAGTAAAATCATTGAAGGGAAATATTTCTGTTGTTTTGCTCTTATATTACGATGTAAACAGAAACCATTTTATCATAGCTTCGCTTCCTGTTCAAAAACTATATCTCCCGGGAAGAAATAAATCAAAATTGAAGATACAATTTTTTTTCTCAATTATGCATTTGCTGAAATATATTTACATGTATACATATATAATGAGCATGCATATCTTGAACATATATCTGTATTTCACAATAGCATGTACCTAAACACAGAACCTTGATAATTATTTTGAATACTCGAGTGGACCTAACAATTAATTTCACTAAGCATAATTATTTTCAGTGTTAACATAAAATGTTTTTTTTTTTTTTTCAAAATCTGATTGGATTTTTTTAAAGTTTTTTTCTTTTGCACAAGACAGGAATCATGGCCAAATAACATATTTTCAAAAATTAATTTCATAATTTTTTTTGAAAATTATGAAATTAATCCACTCGGGCTTTCAATGCTTATTCGAAACGATCACTAGAAAGAAGAAATTTACTACTAATTTATAAGTGATGTATAAATTTTTATTACAGTCGATATTCGTCGACTTTCTTTGCCCGTCATCGAATATTTGAAGCGTCCGACTTTGTACTCTTTGCGGAAAATTGACGACGAGCCTCAGAAATGTTCCCTGCCGAGGTAAGTTGCAAAGATTAAAAACGTGCTTTCATGCTCATGGTGGATTATTTTTCATGCCATATTTTCGCGAAAATAGGACACAACTGAAAAATAAGATCCAACATAATTTTTCACAATATACTCTTATCTCCAAAATACGTTATAGGTAAGAGTTTTGAGGAACAAAACTTATTGCCGGAGGATTTATCTGTTTGCAGATGCACATAGATAGCTAAAAAAGTTGTTTGGGTAGTTAGGATATAAAGGGTGTCCCAAAATTAAGGCAATATTTGAATTCGTCACCATTCGTTGATACAGGGTGATCAGCGAATAAGCCCTGATTTCAAAATTAAATATTTCTACAACAAAGATCGATAGAATGATCCGCTAAACTGTTTGTTTATTAACAAAACTGTAAAAAAGGTGTACAAAAGTTTAGAAAATTTAGTAACAAAAATCGTTCACAGATGGTGCTCTGCGCTGAAAACTCTTTTTCTGAAAGGAGTCTTAAAAAAACAATAAAGTGGTGTGGTCTTTGCAATCAAAATACAATTTTTTGAAAATGTTCACCGTTAGAAACAATGAGGTGGCTTAATCGAACAATGAAATTTGACATCACGTCTTGCAATGTCTCAACGCAAATGGAATCACGTGCAACACCAAACAACGATTCAAGCTCACCTAGAGTGGAGGGATTGTTTCTGTAGACAGTGTCTTTCAATGCTTCCCACAGAAAGAAGTCACAAGGAATCAGATTGGCAGTCATTTTTCATTTTTGACGTCACACTGAAAGCGTCTATGGGCATTGTGATTAGAGCGCCATCTACCAACGATTTTTGAAATTAAATTTTCTAAACTTTTGCTCAGCATTTTTACAGTTTTGCTAATAAACGTACAATTTACCGCATAATTCTATCGATCTTTGTTACAAATATATTTAATTTTGAAATTAGGGCTTATTTGCTGATCACCATGTAGTTAAGGATTAGTAAAAATGCAGCATTTCGTTGTTGAACAATAGTTGAAAAATAATGAAAGTCTGACTTCCACAGTTCGAAAATTTTAGACTTGGCGCTCTAGATCGTGTGATTTAACACCCCTGGATTTATTTGTATGATGTTATTTGAAGTCTAGTGTCTATGAGGACAATCTCGTTCATAGATGGTCATTGAAGGGGGAAATTCAAAGATGAATCTACGAAATTCATTCACATTTATGCAAATTGGTAATGGGAAACTTCGACAAAAGAATGCGTATGCGAAAGCAAAGCTGAAGAGGCCATATGCCTATGTGTTATTCCTAACATAACCCATTAATGTGTATTTTCAATTCATGAAAATATAGCAATTTAAAGAAAAAAAAAATACTTTTTAAATCTAATTTTAAATTTTTAATAAAACCTTATTTTATCATTTAACACTCCATTTTTACGAATCCCAAACTATTAACTATCAAATAGTTTTTTAATGGGGTTGCCAACCCTTAACTCCAGCAATGGTGGCAAATTCAAATCTTTGGTTAATTTTGGAACAACGCTTAAGGCCTTATCACATGGCGAAATATCGTTGGCCCTTTCCGTCAACAAACGACAGCAAAAATGACATCATCGTGACGTCACTTCAAAGTTTCACATGATTGGTTGAATTTCGTTTGCGGACAATATTTTCATCACTACCGTCGGCATTTTCTAGCTGGTTAGAAAAAGTTGTCGATTATGAAAAACTTGCTTGACCGGTTCTGAGGGTAGAAATGGAAAAGGCCTTTAAAGTATTTAATATAGAAGGTGAACACATTTTTCTTTAATTACAAATAAATGTTGTTCAAAAATTATTATACTGAGACATACGTTTTTCAAAAAAGATAAATTGCACATTTCTGAATCAAATTTGTAATGAAACACATTCTAGCAGTAAATTTTAACGTATTCGACTTTTGTGCTTCGGCGAATATCAAGATACTTTTTTAGTTCTCATAATAGACTGTGTAAAATTTTTTAGGAAACATTACGCATATCTACTGTTGTTTTCCTTTTAAAAGTCTATCATGAAATTGTGTGGCGAAAATCTGAACTCTTTTTTACAAGAAATCGTGGTTTTTTTCTTCATGATGTTTAAAAAAAGATTGCGATTTATTTCTTCCTCATCATCATGTTGCTAAAATTTAAATTTTCACTCATTTTTACATATTTGGATCAGACGCGTCACATGATTAAAGATTTAAAAAAAATAAAAACAGAGACATAAAATGACGAAAATAGCTATTTTCAACGCAGTTTTCATATTACAGCTTCATAATCAAGGAAAAATTTTGTTCCTATCTTGTATAAAACACGGCAAAGGATTGTTAGCATTTGTTTGAAACACCAGAATAATATGATAAAGTTTTCATTGTAAAGAATTCGTATGTTTCTGAATTTTAGTAACTAAACTCATGTCCAAAATTAAGATCACAAACTTAAAATCTGCGATAAAGAAAAAACTATGCACTGTGTTGCCACAAAATTTGGCACAGAGGTACACTGCAATGGAAGAAAGAACATAGAAATATAACAACATAGAAAAGAATTTAATTGGGAATTAAGAAACAGGGCATATCAAAAGGTGTTACATTATGAATCCGAGATAAAGCATTTATTTCGGGAAAAACCTATCTAATACGGAGTCCGCTACATACCCTGCTATACACGCTTACACGCTTACAACGAGCTTTCGTACTGTTTAAGAGAGTGCCAATAAATTCTTGAGCCAACAAAGCTCATTCTTCCAAAAGCGCAGCTTTTAACTCCTGGAGGGTATTAGGTGGTGGTGGGGGGTTACGCTGTGCAATGATTCTTCCGAGACCATCCCAAACATGTTCAATAGGAATGAGATCCAGAGACATCGAGGGTCAGCCCATACGTAGAATATCTTCTTCCTCAAGAAAATCATCAACGATCTGGACTGTGTGTGGACACGTTATCGTCCATAAACATGAAGTCTGAACCAAAAGCATCCCGGAACAACTTCACGTAGACTTCAAGGATCTCATCCCTATAGCTATATGCAATGACAGTACCCGCATCGAAGACGAGTAGTGGTGTACGACTGCCCAACATTATGCCACCCCAGTCAAGGATCCCTCTGCCACCAAATCTGTCGATTTCTTTTACATGTGAAGGATGATAGCGAGCTCCTTGCTCTCTCCAGGTGAAGATTCGACGAGTGTCACTCTGTGTGGTGAATCTCGACTTATCACTGAAAAGAACACGTTCCCCATTCTTGCTGTACCAAAGACTGATGTGTCTGGCACCACAGCAACCGGGCTTTTCTGGTGGATGCAGTTAAAAGGACGCGCTCAACTGGTCGCTGGTCATAAAGGGCCTGTTCTATTAGACGTCTGTATACTGTTTGTCTGAAAATCCTTATTCCAGTCGCAACAGCAAGTTGAATAGCCGTTGTCAGCCTATGTCGTCTTGCGATTAATACCAAATAGCGATCCTGTGCAGGCGTCGTTTCTCTGTGACGGCCTTAGCCGGCCTTCCTAATTACCTTATCACTTGTATGGAATTTATTTGACAACCTGGATATCACTTTCGGTGTCTCTTCTAACCATCGAGCCACCTCCCCTTGAGACTGTCCTTCTTCAAGCCTGCCAGTAGCTTCCCATCTCAAGGAATCGTCTAAATGATTGTGAGAAATCATTCTCATTGGAAACAGGTTATTTTTTTGTTTTATTGCATTATTCACAAAATTGCAGGAAAAAATCCCAGATGCCTAAACGATTTAATTTGAGAAGTTCCTCCAAAACTTCTAAACATTTTTCACCCACGACAAAGGTTAATATCGACTTACCGGTCCTTCACAATATATAAAATAGAATTGATTTAAATTTTACTGGTAGCCATTTAGAATTACTTTGATAAACATTTTTGTGACCTTAATTTTGCTCCTGAGTGTAGAATAAAACAAATGTTTCCTATTTATTGAGATTATCCATTCAAAATAAAAGTGGAATCAGTTCAAAAAAATTGTACTCGATATGTCTAAAAAAAGCCCATATTTAAAGTAATGAAGAAAGCTTCGCCCTAATAATAATTTTGGTATTTCGAGCCGTGATATTTTTACTTTTTCCAAAAGTATTAGCTTGTTGTAGCTACAGAGTAAACGTACGAACATTTTTTGATTTGCTTTGTAGCTGACATATAATAGTGCTACATAAGCATATTCAGATGCGCCATGGAAAATGTTAAAAGGACAGAGGACTTTGAAATAAGCAAAAATGGATAGAATCATGACATTTTACTTTTACCATTTCATAGCCAAAACATATATTTATATTCAGCTTAAGCAATAACTTATGATGTAATAATATAAAATAAAAGTTTGAAGGATCCAGTGTAAAAAATGTACATTTCAATACCTTTTTCAAAAATGATATTGTAATCAGATTTTAATATCTTTGAAATGATCTAGATGTCTTAATTTCTGAGGATATTAAGTAGAATCGATGATTAAGATTTCAGTCAAACAAAAAGTAGTGTTTTATGTTTTGAGTTTTTTTTTTTTTTAGAATCAAAAAGTCCATTTTTGGTGAGAAAAAATAGTTTTTGATAAAAATTCAATAAATGCATAAAAATATTTCTAAAAATGTAACAGTTAATATGAATTACAAAATCATACTGAGTTTTTTTTAATATTTTTTTGTAATAAAAAAATAATAGAAAAAATAAAAAATTAAATCGTTTGGAATATTTTAAAATTTTTTAAAAATACAAATTTTTAATTTTTTTAAATATATATATATATATATGTATTGACTTAAAAAGTTTTTAAAAAGAACTTTCATGTATTTATATTTTAATATACATGCACAAAACATTTCATTACCTTAAATGAATAGTTCTCAAAAGTTTCCAATGGAGTCCACCATCTCCTTAATTACGTATTTCTTCTCAACTCATTCAACCCATCGAGGGATATCTGGCTGACACTAATGTAATAATTCTCGCGTCCAGCTTTAACCCTGATTTTGCTATATCTGGGGGCAAAGTTTCCTTCCAATCGATTCCATGAGATCACAATTCTTGAAAAGTGAGCTTCCTATAATAATTACCGAAACTATTGAGTTGGTGCACAGTTATCAGGCGTTTTTAAACACTATTTATTTAAAAAAAAAAAGAAAAGGAAATTAAAAAATATTGACAGTAGCAATTTCCAATGATTAATCATGAGCGTAGTCACCATCTACTTCAATGATTGCTTCCCATTTCTAGAAAGGGACTCCGCTCGTTCGAAGCAAGTCGGTGAAAATTTGGACACGTTCGTGGTAGAATGGACACGTACAAGTAGAAGAATGTTTTAATTCATAATTTGCCAAATATCGTAAATTTTTACTAAAATATAGAACTTTAAAGAAATATCTGATGATTAAGCACCAGCCCAACAAAATGCCCTGGGAATCACAGAAATCCAGGAGACAGTTCGTAACAATAATGTTTTCGTTGTCAGTTCCTTCTGAGAATTTTGGATAATACCTTTAATATCAAATCTTGATGTATCTTCATCAATTTTCCAGTTTATCTCTTAAACTTTATAATGTTTTTCAAAGGTGAACTTTTATACTAGATTCGTCATTTTTTTTTGCACTGCAAAAGTATAAAGTGAGCATTTTGGTAATGTGATGAAAATTTTAAAAGGTATAATCTGTAATTTCTTCATAGAGCACAAGACCTCTTTCTTCAATTTACTCGCTCATGATAAAAGTCTACTATACATTTGGCTGCACTAAGATATTCGAATTTCTTATATTACAACCAAATATATATAACCATGTCCCAGGCAGAAAGTCTTTGGTACAAAACAGTCCTCAATAATTCATCTTCTAAAAATATCATAAATACGATTAGAATCCTAATTGATCATGAAGAATTGTTCCAATTAGATAACCCCTATTAATTTTAGGGCATCATTTAATACACCTCACATTTTATTCATAATTTATTCTTTAACCCTCCCTCTACTTTAAGTAACTAATTTTTTTTAACATGAAGTAGTGAATAGTAGATGCTTTCTTGTACTATCCGCTATCACTTTACCGCCTCATTTCACCGCCGGATCTCTATTACATTCTGAGGTATTCAAAATATTTCTGAATTATTAAAACGTAATATTCTTCTTGTTCCAGTATCCCTGAAATCACAGAAAAAGAGATCCGGGAAGCTCTCATGACGGAAGTGATGTCACACTGGTGTTACGGTAAGGCACCCGCTCGAGAACTTACCATCGTGGATGTTAAGCATTCCATCTCATTTCAGGTATGCTTTTCCAAACAGAGAATGACGTTCAATTAAAAAATTAACCAAGCACAAAAAGGCATTGTAAATAAATGCTTCGATTTTATTACATATCATGGAAATGTTTTAACTTTCTAATAATTTTTCTGATTTATCTGCAATAATTACTTTATTTCAATTCCAGTATTTGCTAGAAACATTCACTGAAAGAAGAGCTACATGTGAAATAACAGAACCTTATGCGGGTAAGTCAGTTTATTTATAATCAAAGAAATTACCGTCCTTTTATCCCGCACAAACATCTACTAAGTATGAATATCCAATCGCAATAGGATAGTGCAATCCGTATGGGTCACACACGTTTCACCCTCAGGCACTTGATATTTGGCGAAACTGCGCCTACATGCAACAGATGTCAAGTAAATTTTACTATTCACCAAATTTTAATTGACTTTTCTGTCTTCAGTACTTATCGTACTCGTTTTTTGGCTTCGTCTTCTGTAAATTTGCAAGCCTTGGTGGGTGAAACACACCACCCAAATATTTTTAAATTCTTAAGAGAGATTGGTTTTTACACTTGTATTTAGCGTTGTTTACTATTTCGAATTTAACCAATTTTTTTCTACTTTGCATTTGAAGTTTAAATTTGGTTGATGAATATTTTTATTTTTATTTTTTGATGAAAATATTAGTTTAAAGTCAGTAAAATCATATTTGGTCATTTAAATATTCATAATTAGTTAATTTTCATAATTTTGAATTAAAGTCATAATTCAAAAATGCATTGACAAATTTATCATATTTAATAAGAGATTCTGGGAATACAAATGCAGTTTTGTGTTAATTTTCTGCTTCAAGCGGTGTGAAAAACATCTCAAAAGCACAAATTCAATTTTACAAATACTATTAACCGCATGCCAGAGATTAATCGTAAAGAAATTTGCCAATGATGACACAACAGATTTAGTAAAAAAGCTAAATTCATGCCAAAAAAATTTTGTAATTATTATATACTAATTCTACATAAGGTTCTCTCTGGCGTGACAAGTTTATTAAAATATGCGAGAACGTTTCAGGAGATCGTTCCCGCTGGTTACTTTGATTGTAAATAATCTTCAGTGATGGAGAAAATTAATTCTTTTTCTTCTCAAAATTCCTGTTTTTGATGCTTGAAACCGGAAAGAATATTTAAATTTACAGGTGGTCCATGGGAAAAAGATGAGGATGGAGACCCTCCTGATATTTATGATGTCCCTGCAACACCTCCAGAATACTTCAAGAGCTACGTCTACCACCAGGAACTTCCGTGCTCAACAGAAGTTTACGATTGCGAAGAATGTGATGGTGAAGGCTCTTACGAATGTCCCACATGTTTTGGACAAGGATGGGTACGTTTTAATCTTTTCCACACACCCTATGATATGATATATTATGTTAAGTGGTACTGTAAAGGGTGTCCCAAAATTAAAGTAGAATTTGAAATTGCCACCATTTGTCCAGTATAATATTGGCAACACTATGACAAAAACCACTTGGCAGCAGGTTGTTGGGTGTTTTGGCACAAGAGTCATTATTGGCCATATTGCGCCAAGCATATGGTTTTACATCTGACAAGATTAAAAGGAATCAACAATAAAATGTAAAAAAAAAAGTTGAAATAATTAAACACCTAGTATATCTATGAAGTAACGAGGATGAAAATTTTTAAAAAGTAGGATACGGACAATGACTCATACAAAACTGAGATGATGCAATTTTTTAAAAAAATAGACCATGAACAATTAAAAAACATTAAATGTGTGTATAAAAAACAATTACCTTAAAAAAAAGATATTTTGGTGACACTTCTCACCCACCATGTCCTGCAAGCTTAGAGAACGTGAATTTAAAAAATACTAACGTTGTGAATTAAAAATCGGACATTTAATCAACACATGTTTCACACTAAAATAAATATTGCATACAGCACAGACAGACAGAGCTTTCTCACCGAAAAGGAGATGACGATGCGTGAATCGAGTATGTCCTTCACGAAAACAAGTCAACTTGACGTCAACCTCTCGTATAGGGATTATAGGTCAGAAATCAATAGCGGGTTGGATGAAATGTAGCTTGTTATTGATTTGCATGTCCCATGCCTTCTGCCAAGTTAAGCAAAAATAATTTTTACGGATTTTCTCGCATCATAATATGGAAGACCGTATGTCAAAAAGGATGTCGCCTGTTTTGTAGAAACAGAGTGTTTCACGATAGAACAACGTATTTTCATTGTTGAACAATATTTTAAAATTAATGGGACTCTGGTGGGTACAATACAAAAACTTGAGAATTGGCCCCCTAGATCATGTAATTTAACCCTATCGGATTTCCTTTTATGGAGTCATTTGAAGTCAGAGATCTATGCCAACAAACCCATAAGCACGCGTGCATACGAAAGAAATTCAATGCTACATCAAAGAAATTCAGCCATATTCAGGCTAAATGGTCATGGAAAATGTCTACAAAAGAGTGCATATGTGCCAGCAAAGGAGTGGAGACCATTTGCTCTTAGCTTACCATACATAACAATATTCTGTGTACTTCACAATTCAATAAAAATTTAACAATTTATAGGAAAAATTCAATTAATTTAAATCCTACAAATTAAATCAATTCTTACCCTAACACGTTGCTCTATCGTGTAAAGTTCAATTTTTACTAACCCTAAACTATCAGCAGACAAACGGTTTTTTTAAAAGGTTGCCAACACTTTTCTGCACGAATAGAGGCAAATACAAATTTTGCTTTCATTTTCAACACTCTTTATATTACCCATAGTGCCATTCAATCGTGTTTTATTTCGAACAATATTGGTGAATTAATATTTTATTCCATTGTGTATATTTGTTGTATATTTTATTGTCACTGCCTTGTGGAAAGATTCGAAAAGTTATTTTTATCTTTATTAGATGAATGCATCGTAAGTATAAAGTAATAGAAATACTTTACAAGTAAAGCCAATGAAAAAGAATTAAACATTTTTGATTCGAGCTCAATGCTAATTCAATTTTTTCCTTCTGGGTCTTTAAATTTTCCAATGACAAAAAATTAAGTTATTTTCTAAATTTTGTTAATCAAATAGTTCGATTATATTTTTATTAGATTTTGAGATCAAGTTGAAACAGTTTTCATATCTGAACTTTTTTTTCAATAATTAAATGTGCTTATATGTTGTCCTAAGTTGTTAAAGTGAATATTTTTGAGGCTTTTATTTTAAACCAGATTTATAGCTGTTCGATGCAATAATAAAGCATTAAAATTTATCACTTTTGTATTATATTAGACACAGGGTGAAAAGCGAATAAGCCTTGATTTCAAAATTAAATATCTGTACAAAAAAGATCGATAGAATTATGCTGTGAACTGTACGTTTATTGGCAAAACTAAAAATAGTGTATAAAAATTAGAAAATGTAGTTACAAAAATCGTTGACAGATGGCGCTCTGCGCTGAAAACTCTTTCTCTGAAAGGAGTCTTTAAAAAAAGCAATAAAGTGATGCAGTCTTTGAAATCAAAATACAACTTTTTCAAAATGTTCACCGTTCGAAACAATGAGGTGACGTAATCGAGCAATGAAATTTGACATCACGTCTTGCAATGTCTCAACGGAAACGGAATCACATGTCACAACATCAATCAACGATTGAAGCTCACCTAGAGAGGCGGGATTGTTTCTATAGACAGAGTCTTTCAATGGTCCCCACATAAAGAAGTCACAAGGAGTCAGATCGGGAGTCCTTTTTCATTTTTGCCGTCACACTGAAAGCGTCTATGGGCATTGTGATTAGAGTGCCATCTTTTAAGGATTTTCATAATTCAATTTACTAAACTTTTGTACAACATTTTTACAGTTTTGATAATAATAAACGTACAGTTTACCGCATAATTCTATCTATCTTTGTTGTAGAGATATTTAATTTTGAAATCAGAGATTATTTGCTGATCACTCTGTATGAACTCTATTTGGAAATCTTATTCTAGATCTGTCGCCTTTAAAGTCATTGCTCATTTACTGAAATCCCTTACTTAATATCTGGACATTTTTGGATAATTTTTATATATTTGGAAATAATCGGTAATTTTTTGTTTGTTTGTAAAATCACGGTTTTTTTTTGCGGGGGGGGGAGAAAATATTTAGATGCGAATCACATATCGATTGCATTTGAATATTTTTTTCATTCTTATCTACATATGAACTGATCATTTAAATGAAGAAAATCACGAATGTACTTAGTTTAACATCTTATTTGAAACAATCTCCTATATTACTGTATACCTCTTACAGTTATTCTACCATTAATTCCATTTGTTAGTTTACACTCAGTTTTACCATAGTGAAATCGGGTCCTAAATGTGCAATATGGCATTGTCAGCATGAGAATACACAGAAAAAGATTCTAATGGTTAGTTATAAAATATTAGTGCGGTGGCCTGATGATAAGGTCTCGGCTTCGAAATCGGAGGATTGCAGGCTCGAGGCCTGGTTCCACCGAAGATCCGCCTTGTAAGTGGGTTTGGTGCACGTTAAATTCGTCAGGATTAAACCTCCACCCTTTGGTGTGGAGTGGAAGGTTGGAGAAGTGTATGCCAGCTAAAGTGCCATCCTCGTCATCTGAGCGCGGTTCAAAATTACGAGGTCCGTCTCAGAATAGCCATAGTGCTCCTTCAAAACGGGACGTTAATGAAACTAAATTAGTTATAAAAAATTGGTTGCTTTTTTTTTTTTTAGTAGAATCAATTTTTTCTCCAGAAAAGGCCTACATAGATAAACTTGTAAAGTAAAATCTTATCTAAAAATACAACTTGATCCCAATTGTTCCAGCCGCTTCCAAGATATACGAAAAATAAATTTATACATAAACAAAAATTGCTCATTTAAAATTATAAAATTTAATTTATTAGTTCTGTAATTACATTAGATTTAAAATATTATCAACAGTTCTAAATTATCTTGATTAGTTTGAAATCAAATTAAATTTATATTCATTTTTAAATTGTTATTCAACTAAATGTGCTTCTTTACTGTTCTCAGTGATCGGATGAAAATTTTTAAGGTCACTCTATCAATTAAATTTATTATTATTTTATTATTATTTATTAAATCACCGGGCCATGAGATGTATCAATAATGGTCGCCTATCACCCATCATTTATTATCGTCAAGAGATATCTCAAAATAAAACTTTGTCAAAACTTTTAATCCTGGTTTTATTTTGCTAATTTATTTATTGACTTCCTATGAGTTTCATCAGCATTTAGTATCAACAAAATATAAATAAAACTTGTATGATTTCTAAAATGTTGAAATATCAGATTCTACTATTCTATGGAACAAGGCAAATTCACTTGAGTCATAAAATAATGCTCACATTTGTAAGAAAAGTTCTTTAAAAAATAATAATAATATTTACAAAAAAAAAAGTTTAGTAAGAATTTGCTTAAATTATCGTTTGCGTTTTTTCAGCATTTGTAAAAAAAAGTTTAAAATAATAATAATAATAATATTTACAAAAAATTTTTTTGTAAGAATTTGCTTAAATTATCGTTTGCGTTTTTTCTACAAGAAATTGTTGAGAGGTTTAATATTAAATAGTGTACACGATAGTATGCATAAATAATCAATCAAAATGATCTATGCTGATTGTGCTAACAAATTTTTAACTAATACTTTTTAGTAGCAATAAGGTATACTTCGTCAAAGTAGGTTGACATGATTAAATTTATCTTATTATTATGAATACCGAACAGCAGAATTCTAAAAATGGCAGGTTAATTGTAATTAAAATTTATCACAGCAAGACAAAAAAAAAGGTAGATCTTGCGTCAAAAAACACAATGCAAAGCAAATTAACATATTTCACCATAATATGAATTATATTTCGAATTGCATTCAAATGCGCTTACTTTACTTTATAATTCGTTTCACATATTATTTAAATCTAATGTTGATAGATGAAATATGTAACCATTCGTTATATTTGTTACTCACCAAAAGATGTAGGATGAAAAATAGCCTATTTTAATGTCATGAAGATACTCTAAATAGATAGATTGGAATGTGCACATCAGTGTCATTATTATTATTATTTTGAAAATGGTTGTAATTAAAATTAGTCAAAATTTTGACGTTTCACCAAATTTTCTCTCTCGAAAATATTACGATATTCTATGCTTTTTACATCACTTTAAAGTCCAAGAAATTATATTTCCAATGATACCAGTTTTTTAAACATTTAAATTAAATTTCAGTTTTGAATTGTACTTTAGAGTGTCCCTGAGTTTGAAGTTAATATGGTAACCCAACAACCGAATTTCTAGCAAGCTTAATGCTGCTTCTTACAGTAGTTGAATTGTATATGAATTACAACTATTTTATTAAAAAATGTTAAATTAGAAATAATTTAACGATTTTAATTTGGTTCTGTATTATACTGAAAAGTTTTTTTTATAGCTAATAAGCTACAGTAATGTTTTCAATGCGAATGCGAACAGGAAATAGTAATTCTTTTCCAATTTTTAACTGCCAGAATGCGCTTTACGAAATCGTCTGAGTTCTTAGTTGAAAATCTTCTACAATAGAATTCCTTACAGTTTTCGCAATTCTTTTTCTACTCTGGTTCCCTCTATAATTCGTTATGTCGCTAATTGTGCAAGAATGGATATCTGATAAATGGGATGGCAAGAAGTGTGTGTGTGTGTACATATACTATATACTGCGAGTTGATGAAGTTGAGAAAGGATGCTTGTTTAAAATGTCATTTGAAAGATGGTTTGATTGCTTCTAATTATGCATATCCGGTGTGTGGTGAGAATATGAAACTGATTAATTTAGACGAGAAAATCGATGGAAAGATCTGGTGCTGCAGAAGGGAAGGATTGAATTGGTAACATATTATAAAATAATATATATTGAGCCTGATTGCTTCTTTCCAGTGGTACTTAAAAGGACTGAATGCCTTTTTTTTTTTTTTTTTTAAATGGAAAACTGTTCTTTGCGAAACACCTGTAAGATGTTAAACTTTATCAACGATTTGATTGATAAAACCTTAAGAGTGTTCTTCTCGGAGTCGAGAATAAGCATTTAATATGGTTATACGCGCTGCATTTTTTTATCGGTTTTCCTCGTCTTCAAGATGTATAGAGCGTAGTCAGTGATAACATTTTTCAAACATTTTAGAAGCAAATAAAAATGATGACTTAAACAAATTTTCATTTATCAAAACTAATAACTATTAATGTCATTAACAGCATCAAAAATATCAGCTGCTAAAAAGGCGTGAATAAAAAAGCACTAGTAATGATAATAGCGGTTGCGACCTACATGAGGCAAAATTAGCGCAGACGCAGAAGAAAAGCGCGCCAAATATTTGACCTTGAAAACCGGTTCTAGCCAAAGAGAATTCGTTATGCCAATCTTTTAGTTGTATTCGTTCGCTTTATTTTGAAAATACTCAAACGGTAAGCACTTTTAAATTGAGAATGATTTTAAATACGTGCTGATTAAAACACACACACGATTTTGGTAGTTAATGATATTATTTGATAAATTTCTTCTCATTTTAGTTACTTTAAAGTCAAAATCGGCGAGGAAATCTTTCCCCAACGCGGAGAGTTACATTTTCTGCCATTTACAATACTTCTAAGTTAGGATGAAATAGAATATAAAAGGTTTGCGAGGTTCGTGGATTTGATGAAATTCATTTCGATTTGGGTGAAATTTTATCGATGTGATTAAACAGAATGAGGCGTGAAAGTATTGTAAATGACTCGAATGTTGGAACAAAAACGGTGACTGATTGGATGAATTTTTGCAGAGGAGAGTGTGAAGAGGCTTGTTTATCGTTTGGTGGGAAAATTGCTGAAACTGTCAAGGTTGTTGAAATCGATGCAAATAAGTTTGGACAGCGAAAATATAATATAGGAAACAGAAAGGAAGGTCAGTAGATGTTTGGAAAATTAATAAGATATTCGAATGACTGTTTATTATTATTATTATTTAGTGGTAAATTATAGTAGTACAGATGTTTTATTTGAAGTTACTAAAAGACGAATTTTTCCGGGTAGCACAATAATATCAGACTGTTGGTCATTCTATAACTATCTTACTGATGAAGGTTATAAGCATTTTACAATGAACTGCAGTCTAACATTTAGAGACCGGAAACTGGAGCTCATACGAATTCCATCGAGGGAACTTGGAGTACCTTTAAAAGATCTCTGAAGGGAACAAACCATGTAGCTGGGTAGTTCGACGGATACATAGTAGAATATATATATATGGCGGTAGTAACGTCACGATAACAGAAAAAATTCGTTGTTTCTTCAGGAAAATATCCCGAGCGTACCTTCCTGCGACGAAGATTAAATAAATCAAGTAAGTTCATTAATTCTTTAAAATTCCTTCTGAAAAAGATCCGTTCTTACAACGTCCTTTGCTCTTTTTGTTGTTGCTGTTGATTATGTACTGCTCCTGTTATCCACACAATCCCTATGTTCAATGTGTTAGCGAAGCTATTAGAATACCGCTGCCGTTACACAAACGTTAAAAAAAACCCACCCGCAGGATGTTTTTTTAAAGATAAATTCTATCTGGAGCCTTCTTTAGATGCCGAAGGCATCGCATGTTCCAAATTTTTCTCTCTGCACAACAGACCAGCTAAACTGGTTTGCGAAATTTCTTTATTTCGAAATTGTTATGGTATAAAGAGATAATTTTTTCAAAAGTTTGAAAAAATAATAAAAATTTCAAATAAAACAATACTTAATAGCAAAGAATGCTGTAATTCTAATGCAATAAATGGTAACGGTTACTATTTTGCAAAATTGTTTAGCTTTCCCACCATCTTTATTAATAATTTGGTATTTTTGGCGTTGTAAGGGGCTCTCTAAGGTACAATTTTACCTTTTTAATCAATTTAAAAATTATTTTAAACATATTTATCAACAGTTTATTTCAAGCAAAATAATAACAAAAATTAACTTGCACGAGCATGCTAAGCATTCATGTGAAAAATTTGTTTTTATCAACGTGTTGCCATTACATTGATAAAAGCTCAAATCTGAGAATTAACTCTTACTGCTAACTAATCCTAGTAAAATTTAATTTTTTGCACAAAACAGTAAGAAATGAAATGAACATGAAACGCGATATTTTCCAGAAAAATCATTGCAAACCAAAGCTTTCTGTTAACTTTTAAAATCTAAATATAATGATTATGTAGTATTTAAAACAATTATGGCTTATATATTTATAGGATATTTGCTTTAATGGAATTCCAACATCTAATATATAAACAGTATTAGACATATACATTTAATAGGAAAAATTATCTAAATGAAATAAAAGAATACTATTTTTGCAGTTTGAGTCATTGAACGCTCTGATGATTTACGAATTTGATATTTTTATATAGACCCTCGTTCTACTCATATGGCCATATGTAGTAGAATATTCTTCAGGAACTTAAAATCTCTATAAACAAAAATAAATGTTTGTCTGTATGTATCTGATTACTTATTACTTGCGCTTACGGGATAATTGTAGACATAGTAAAATTATGTAATCTATATAAATAAAAATGAATATTTGTCCATATGTCTCTTATGTGCTGCCATTCCACTTATCGTATTGAATTAAATATTTAAAAAAAAATTTGCATTATTTTTACTTAAAAATATTAATTCGACTTAATAAACAAAATTATGGCATAAATATATTTTCTGTGCTTAATCAGTTTTAAAAGAAAATATTTTAATTACATTTTCCTTTATTAACCTCGAATCACGAAAAATAGAAAAAATAGTTTATTTCCTTATAATTCTCAAAGAACAGCAAGCATTATGATTCTAAAAGAATACGTAAATCTATTATATAAAAATAAATTGTTTATTCGTACTTTATGCGCTGCTTTACTATTCAACCGATTTCTATGCAACTTAATCAATTCATTGCTTGTACCTACACCTCCGTGAAGGTACAAATCTGCGTGAAGGCAGAGTACAGTTATCATATCTGATATTAAAAAAATGAATTTTTGTTTCTTCGTATCCTATGCGCTGCTGTTACTGTTCAACGGATTGCGATGAAACTTGGTAAAATCTATTGTGTGCATTTTTGCGGCTATATTTTAAAAATGATAATTGACAAATGTCAAACAGCACAACACATCTGAATTAATCACACATATATCAGACAAAATAGAATTATTATGATTGATTTCAGCCAATGTGAGGGAAATTAAATTAAAAATACTTTGTGAAATCGCTAATGTGTTTCTTCTCATTAATGAATAGTATTGTACAGAGGATATTGTTATTCAGTGTGCTCACTATTTTGTCTGCAGCAAACCGGACATATTATTCAGAGTTGATCTCACACATACAAAATAAAATTTTTATCGATGCCCTCAAGGTAAGTTATATATAATGGAAATTTTCCAGGACAAATAGTAATTTTGCTATTTATTTAGTGAATATACAAATAATATTTTGATTATACAAATGAATATCGTGTTGATTGCTTTGACAAAAAATATGTTCCCAAACGTTCGTCACTTAATATGTCTAACAGCGCAACATCTAGAAATTAACCAAATATAGATTCATAAGCAAACGAGGAATTGCAAGAGAGCTATTAAGCAGATAGTTTGCAAATTCAAGTGTTTCAGAGTTTCAAGATCAACATGGGCAAAAACCGAAAGACGACATTTACATGCTACCTGATCATGAGTATCAGAATCAAAAAAACAATTTAAGGTAAGAAGCGTAACAACTATTCTTAAAGGAACGTCAATCACAGATGTGCTCTCTCCACGTATTCCCATTATTCCCACCAATATTATTTTTGATTTCAAAGACTGCATTCATTTGCATTCTCGATTACCGTTAACGATGCGCATGGTCAATCACTTCAAATTTGCGGACACTTTTAAATATCATTCAACTTCAATTAGTGTATTCTTTTACGATATGAAAATGAATTTCCCTTTTTCTATTATTCCTATTTAAACAAGACACTTATTTTAAATTTCAAACGATATTTTCAAAATTATATCTTCTGCTGCAGCAACGTGCCAGGTACAAGCTAGCTTTGAATTGAAAGAAAGGCCCACTGATTTGTGATTGAAACTGAGTTATAAAAATGCGCGATTTTAGACCTCTTCATTGATTAGCTCAAAGCAAATACACCAATCAGTTCCTTTTGTTTTCAAAAGGCTGATTAGCTTAAAATTATGAAATTGTTGGTTGTCTTTAATTAAACTAATTTCCCGAACTTCAAAATCCAGTCAGATTTGGTTGCAAAAGAAAGAAGCTTTAAAAAAAATTAAGTTGGATTGCCCAGAATATTTACTTAATATAATTTCTTATGACCTAAGGACTGTATAAAATTTTTATTTCATAATTTTTACAGAAATATATTTATTAACTGAAATAAAACTTTATTCGTGTTGTTTGAATCTTTTCGAAGGTAAAAAAATTAAATATTATGGTGAATTAAGATACATTTTTATTGAGTAATTCGTTTAGATATTGCATAAATTATGAAAGTTATTCTGTTGTGTATATATGACTTCAATGCCAAACGATTCAATTTTAGTACTCATTTTTAAAAAAAAATCAATTATTTTCAGTAGAAAAGTTTCTATATTAAGATCTAAATACCTCCTCTTCAACTTAAAGGCTCAAATTTTACAAGAGTTGAAAGGAAATTTGAAAGTGGTACATAGCTCAATGAAAAAAATAACATAAAGTTTCTATAAAAGTGTGAATTATATGACTGTTAAGTATAAAACTTTAAAAATATTTTGCTTAAGATGCTATTAAGAGACCAAATTATATAAAATATTTGATTGAAAATTTTAGCTTTTTGTAATTTAAGCAGCTGGCCACCATAGGCAGCAAGACAAGTAATAAAAAGAATCATTTAAACAATTCAAGAAATATTGCAGATTTTTCATCTTTAATTTTGATTACTTTGTAAAGAAAGTATTTTTTCTTTCAGGAGTTTTGTGTGTATTGCAGAGGAAACAAGTGGAATCCTTTGTATGTTGATGGAGGTGATTTCGATTGCATAAAATGCGACGGCTCTGGTGAAAGAACGTACGATTTATTTTTCATTACGAAATAATAGCTTTCTGAAAGAATATTGTTATTCGTGATACCTAAAGTTATTCTTTAACTTTTTTACTTCATCATCATCATCAAAAAAAAAAAAAACTTGTTCTGAAACTTTTAAAACTTATTCTTTAACTTTTTTGTTCTTAAATAAATAAATAGATAATTTTTTCAATGATTATAACATCACAATTCCGAGATGACTTGACACTGTCCATAATCAATTATTATTATTATTTTCTCGTATTCGAAATATTTATAAAAAATTATAGTCGTCAAAAAATTTGAAGTCGAGATTTTGACGAACTTCCTCCTTCAGTTCAGTAGGAAAAATACATATGGAACTATATCTTTAATCTGTTCGTCCGTCTGTCTATTATGAACATAATATCTCAAGAACGCTTGAAGCTGTACGATGGAATTTAGTATATAGACTTTTCATTCATAGATCTTTGTCAAATTTTGAATGAAATCCATTCAGGGCAAATCTGTTCGTCTGATTTTCTTAATACACTTGAATATGATAAATATAAAACGTAAAAAGCTTGAAATATATAATTAATATTAAAATTTAGTATCTATAATACAAATCTATATCATTTAGAAACAAATACGTCGAGGGATGGATGATCTATCGATCTGTACTTTCGCATTTATGTAAACATGATACCTCAAAAACGTATTAATAAAATTTGATATATCTCAAGATTAGCTATTAAAATTTGATACAATATAATTTGGAAGATCAGAATGTGCACCTAAGAATTTTTTTAAAAACTTGAATTAGAATTAATTAATAAAAAAATTATGCATGATTTTGGCGTATTGTCACAATAACTTTCGAAAATATTTTTAATAAAAATATTTTTGCTTCTTTTAAAAGTTTAAGAATTATCTTTACTTTGATAGAAATCAAGTTTCTGCATTTTTTTTTTTGTCTAGATTAGTTTTTAAATAATTTTCACTTTCTTAACGAAACCCAAGTTGCTTTTATTGTTGCTACCAATATTTCATTATAGTAATTTTACTAAATTTGTTAAAAATACTTTAGGTATATGTTATTATAAAATATTTAAGCTTTCAGGTTACGATTTATATTCTGGCACTTACCGAACATTTTTGAATACATTTTTTCAATATAATAAAGAATAATTTTTAAAAAGTGATATAAAGACACAAATCAAGCCCAAAACTTGGATGCTAGGATATTTCGAACTAAGGACTCAATTGTATGTAGTTTATTTTTCTCATATATGATGCAATTTACAAAAGATGCAATATTCAAAATATTTCTGAATCTCTTCATTTAGGTGTTTGAATCCAAAAATGTGCATACCTATGGATTCATTAGAAGTCAGTTTTTAAATTCCCCCCAGGAATAAAACTAGAACAACATAAATTTATAAAGTTACAATAGAAAATTAAACTAATTGAATAATTTTGTATCTCCAGTCTTATAATTCTTTATGAATCCTTCGATAAAATAATACTTTTTTCAAAATACATAGTACCTACAATTTAATTTCCACCTTAAATGATAATCTTTTGCCCTTTCACTTGTATTTTTACATTAAACGTAGGTGCTTTCTTTAAAAAAAAAAAAAAAAAAAAAAAACAGAAAACAAAATTGAATAAACTAATATAACATTACACGATTTGAAAAAAAAAAATGAATTATTAAGTTAATAATATCGACCGAAAGTTCATTCTATTAATAAATGAAAACAAAATGTCTGAAAATTACTTTTCTAATGTTTTCTTTTCGCTGAGCAGGTGCTGGGATTGTAACGGAGACGAGGATGTGGATTGCAAAGTTTGCGGCGGAGCAGGTGAAATGAAAACTTACACGCGACTCCTGGTGGTTTGGTAAGTATCAATAAAATTGTTCGCTTTTAGTTTCTCCACAAGAGTTGATTATACGAAATCGGAAATCTTTCGCTTTGTTCGCCTGTTTACGAAGTTATTTAAGAAGTGAAAGTATTGTTTATATCCTTTTTTTTAGTACATTTGTTCATGTTTCTCTTAAAAACAGAAATCAATAACAAAGAACATTTATAGGTAAAAAAATTGTACGTTAGATATTCTTTTAACCTTCCAGCGGGCGCGGTCGTCATACCAACATGAAAGGTCGCGCGTATTTCCCACATACCCTATAGTAAATTGTAAATTTTCAAAAGCGTAACTATTAAAATTATAGCTTAGGATTAATAACTGCAATTGCTTTAAACATTTTTTATTTAAAAAGAAGCCGAAAAAATATAAACAGAGATTGCAATAACAATAAAAAATAGCCACAGGTTAACTGAATTGGTTTATAAATAATATAAATGAAATTAACGATATTTTGACAGAACAATTTGCATATAAAATATAGAAGTGCAGAAAATAATACAGAATTTATGTATAAAAAGGAAAAAGTAATTGAAAGTTAGATATGAAAAGGAAGAAAATATTTTCATTGTTATTTCATTGCAGCTTTGCAATTTGAGCAAAAGTGTTTAGTGTGCTCCAAACATAAATTTCTAGCAAATCTCACAACGGAAGCTCGCGATTCTAGTCCGCTTTTCTTTTTGGTAGAATTTGCATTTTTTCCTCTGACGTCGCATCTTCCATTTCTTCAATACTTAGTTCGGCTTTTCTTATTAGCCCTTTAATTTTAGCTCACTTTGTAGAGACTTGGGTGCTTTTATTCAACATTTTCTTTCATAAATACATTTGCCAACTGCCACAATCTAAAACAACAGATTTATTTGTAAAATCATACAAAATCAGATGTGACAAAAACTTACCTGAACGGTCGCGCGTGTCTCTAAAATACAAATATCTGATCGGTAGAGATCTATTAACACCACAAACTTAGACGACAACTGAAAGTAGGTTAAATGGAGGGGGGCTAATAGCCAAAGACAGCCGTTCCCAGTGCCACCAGATCTAAAGGTATAACACAAAATTCCTCTCTATTGTATCTCTCACATACGCGAACCCGATGCAACTTGCTGAAATGCAAACTGCTTTCTATTTTATTTTGTTTCAAAACTATACACAAGGAAGAAAAAAGGCAAAGCTTGAAAATATCAATCAATTTGAATTAAATTATAATTCAAAAATTAAAATTATATTATAGAGGAACATATGAAGGGGATAAAACTAAACATTATTTCAGCTCAATAAAATAATAATTCTACATGTTACATCCCCGATTTCAGTAAGTGATGGTCAATTGCAAATGAGAACGAGAGAAAATTCAAAAATTCTTTACTTCAACTAACTTTGCATGAAGCATCTTATTAATATTCTAATGACATCTATTTTATTTCAAGGTGCAATCACGTTGATGATTATATTGTAGAAAAAGGCTCGGCCCTCAAAGGACATCGGCTACGATTGGCCACAGGAATAAATGTTTGTGAAGAGGAAGACCTCACTGTAAGTAAAATTTGATCTGAGCTTTGATATATGATTATTTGGCGCCTTGCGAGGTTGGAAATGTTTCGTTTACGCATTTCTTACCGTTACACTGTTATTGCCAATCGCGCCACACTCGACCGCTTTGCTAAATTTGGTGATAAATCATTTTTTTTTTTTTTTTTTTGGTGAAAATGTCTGTATATCAAAGGTGTTCCAAAATGTGTGTACCAGTAATGGATTCTTCGCTGGTACAGTCTTCTGCTTCTTCAACTGTATTTTCACTGATACAATTTTTGTTACAGTCTTCTGTATCAGCAGCGGATTCTTCGCCAACATTTCTTTTAGCATCTATGTAGTTGAAATCTTATATATTATAAGATTTTTATTCATGTTTTTAGATGTGCTTCTACATTTATGAAAATTCTGAATTTCAAATCAGGTATGTCTTTTTGAATTAAAAAAAAAAGAATTTTGTAACCAATTAGTTGAAATCGGTTCTTTTTAGTCAGATTTGATTGAATAAAACATATTGAGCCCACTTCATGGCTTGAAAAAGGCTCATAAATTTTTTTAAAAAGACAAATATTCTAAAATTGTATTACATTTTGAAGGAGCGTATCGCAGCGAAATGTCAAAGTCATCATTTATATTTGAAATATTATATAGCATTTTCACTTCAGGATTCTTTCTTTGTGTTGTGACTAATGGCACTTTTCAGGTCCGCTGACAATTATCTGTACGATTTAAACCGAGTTAGCGCCTCTTGTTTTTCTAATGACGCCAATTCCAAGAGTACGACTTTTTGAAAGGGGATGCATTCACACACCTCACAGATAGAATACAGAGAAAGAACAACCATGCCCGAACCGGTACTCGAACCTAGGACGCCCAATCACGTGGAAGACGCGCTACTCCTATGCCTAGACGCCGGCCAGGACTATGATTATTTTATATAAAATACAAATATATACAAAATGATTTCATATCATACAAAATGATTATCATATTTCAAATGATTTCATATTATACAAAATGATTATCATATTTCAAATGATTTCATATTATACAAAATGATTATCATTCTGTTTCAATTATTAAACGAGGATTTCATAAATTACATATTGTTTGACTCAACGAAACTCTTCATTTTCAAATTAATTAAAAAGTATTATTTAAAGAGATAATGGCATCAATCACAAAGAAAAGGAAATAACCCATTTGTTTCATGCATTCGAAAACTTTTCCAATATTTTTTTTTCTAGCGTATGTAGGAAAAGCTTAATCTTTAGATTATAGAATGTTGAAATATCAAAATATACTATGGAAACAGGAATAAAATCGAAGAAATGGGAAAATACTTTTCCACCTCAATAAGATATTGAGCTCTTTCCATTACCCTTTTAATCATCTCATTTAGTATTCTTTCATTAATAATAAGTCCATTCAACACACAAATAGTGATTTAATATATTAGAAGAGTAAAACAACCGACAAGATTATTAGTTCAACAGAATAGATGAAATCCTAATGACCTTTCTCTAAAAAAATTAAAAAAAAACCTTTACCATTTACATTTTTTCACTCCAAATACTATCCTGTAGATTTGGATTTACTGTCTGTTTTGTACTTTCTCTATTTCAGGTTGCAATTTCTTTTACGTCAAATTTACTAGCTCAGTAAAACTTAGAAATATTATTGTAGTTTGAATATGAATCCTGAATATATTTTTACTTTGCAGTTGATGCCTTTGACTCATTTCCCAGTTACGGCTGTGAGCATGGCTTCTGTCGAGCTAATAAAACGCCACGCCAAGAAATATAAGGATGAAAAAGTCCTGAAGCAGGTAAGTAAAAAAAAAAAAAAATATTCGGTACTTTTATACCGGTGCAAATGTCGCCAAGCAGATTTTTGGCGACAGTACACAGTTGCCATTTTGACGCAGGCGACAATCTATCTATTTCTATCCATTTTTTTTTTCTTTCAAATTCACCAATTTTTCAAAACCTTATTTGAATACATGCAAATGATCTTCAAATAAAAAAAATATTAATAATAAACTGGTTTCTCGCTTTTCCAAGCAACGATAAGCCTTCAGATTTTTCAACTTTTATTATTTATTTATTTATTTATTATTGTTGACTAGCCGTATTTGGCGACCAGCTGGTTCGCCATGAGTAATGCGTTCTAAAATTTTCAATTAAGCCACATACTCATTAGCCTGGAAGTAATTCCGGGCATTGATTGGCCTGAAATTAAAAATATTTTTTTCCGTGATGCTGCCAAAATATTAAATAAGTTTTTTAAAATATTAAATATGTTTTTTTAGCAAAAAAAGAAAAAAAAATATTGAATAAAGATTTAGATGTTGCAAACGATTATAGATACCTTGGTTTTGCATTTATTTTTTTAGAAAATATCACATTTTATAATGGAAAAAAAAAATATTGAATTAATGATACAGATATTGCAAACGATAATAGAAATATGCCATTAAGTCGAGATTTCAATGCATATCCTGTCTAAATTCAATCAGGTTTACCATAAATAAAGAAGATTTGTTGAATTAATGATTTAGATATTGCAAGCGATTATAGAGACCTTTGCATTGCATTTATTTTTTTAGAAAATATCACATTTTATGTTTTTTTAAAATTTAACCAGTCACGTGCTAAAAGTATCATTTCTTTAGACTTGATTTACGGTGATAGTTTTTTTTTTATTATTTGAACTTCCGGCATTGTTTTCTTTTATTTTATACAGTCACGTGCTAAAAACATGCACAACATTAAAATATTTCTTTACAAATTCGTTAAAAATAGAAGCTTGAGTTATACATTAAAGCACTGATAACATTAGAAAGCTAATTTTTTAAATCTTTAAATTGATGTAAAAATCATGTTTGTGCGATAATATTTTCGGAAGTTATAGCGGAAAAACGCCGAAATTTCGCTTAAATTTTAATTAATTCAAATTCTAATTAAAAATTCGAAAAAAGGGCTCCGAGGTGCACATTCCCGACCTCCAAGGTATACATGTAACAAATTTGGTAGCTCTAGGTCCAACGGTCTGGCCTGTGGAGCGCCAACACACACACACACACATTGAGCTTTATTATAAGTATAGATAGATGAACAAAAGTACATGCGAAGGACTGTAGCTAGAACACGTTAAACATTCTGGAAGAACACTAAATGAAAAGTTTAGAAGCAAACAACTATCAATTTTTACAAAAAAAAAAAATAAATAAATAAATAAATAAATAAAAAAAACCTCACAGTTTATTTTATTTAAAAAAAGTAAGCCAAATCAATTCTGTGAATTCTTCCTATTAATGAATTGTTTCAAAACGTAATTACATTTTTTTTTAAATTTCAATATTTGTGAATATTTTGATCTCGCATTACGACAGGTATACAATGTAGTATTCTATAAAAAATTAATAATTTAATCGGTATAACCTTTATTCCTTTAACCTAAGCATATTTTATTAATGTATGTAGAATCGCGAGATTTAAACTTTCCCGCCATTTATACCATTATGCTTCTGGTTCCATGGAATATATAAAATATGAGTAACATTATATATTCCATAGTGTTCGAATACAGATATTTTGATTTTAATTATAATGTATGTTGATTTTCTATTTTTTTCTCTTCCTTTTTTATTTATTTATTTTCTTTTATTTTAATAGCGGCATAGAGTCTTCATCATACCAGTGGCTACTGTACGCTACCAATGGAAGAAACACGAAGGCACATTCTACGTGTACGGAAATGAAAGATTGGTACATTTTCCCGATTATCCTCAGAAATGTTGCTGCTGTACGCTTATTTGAAAAAGCATTTAAGTGTTTATTGCGAGATTAAGAAAATAATAATAATAAAGCACCTGCGTTAACTTAATATGGTCAGAAAATTGAATGTTTCTGTGAATTCTAAATGCCAAAAAAAAATTCAACCACAGTTTACTTTATTTGCGGCCATACGTGAGCGTTTGTGGTTAGAACATCTGTTAATGTTTTCTTATGATTTTTTGTGATAATTTTTCCTCCTAATTTGATTTATGTGGTTGTTGTATGAATTAAATAAAATAGTTCTGCATGTATTTCAATGACACATTTTATTAAAAAAAATTCTTAAATGAATTTTATTTTAAATAATTATTTTTAAAAAATGACATCGATTTCTGAGTTTATTCTCCAATTTACACTTACACGATGATAATTTTTAAAAAAATCGAAATATTTTTATCCCAATCAGATGCCGAATATATTAATTAAAAACTATTCATAAATAATGAATGATAAATATTTATTGAATGCATTAATGTTTAAAGAAGGAATTAAAATATGATGGATATATATATCCAGAGCGTTGATGTTGGAGGCTTCAGAAGTTCAGATCAACTCTAAAAATCAATAATTCACAAATAAGTGAAATTGCTATTTTCAAAGATTACAAATGTAGCCTTTTTTGTGTTGTTGTTGTTGTCGTGAACCAAGAATTATCGTTGACTGATTTATTATTTAATTTTGAGCAGTTTATTAGAGCAATATGTTTATTTATTGAATTAGAATTAGATTTATGGATATAATTTCGTCGCATCTGGGAATCAATGTCTAGTAAATGCTAAGTAATATCCCTAGAAACATATAAAGTAAAAACTCCTTATTCGCGCTTCCTTCGTTTGAGTTTTCACTATTCGGGGATTAAAAAAATGCGACCCAATTCCTATATTCGCGGTTAAAAATTTCTTTATTCGCGGATCTAATAAGTACATACACAATAATAAAAGGATTCCAATAGGTATCCAACCCAATATCCTTTGTAAATGCCATCAAATGGACTAATAAAAAAGTAAAATAGATCTTATTACAACTTTGTCTGAAGTATGTTGTTAAATGATATCGCCGTGGATTGAAAACCGACTTGGAGGAAAATGTTAAATTCGCAGCCCATTGAAGAAGAGGCTTCAATAAGCACTGGAAACGTGACATTTCATTCGAAAAATCTTAGAGAAGGTTTAAGAAATGGCAAATGAGCTTTTTCGATTTCTTTATGAATATTGATTCGTCTATGGAACGAAGTCTTATTTTTAAGAGGCAAATTGCTGCTGCCACTGCTGCTTATCAGTCTGAATTGAAGGAACTTTTAAAAACTTCCAAGCAAGAGAAAATGACAAAATTCTTCAAACCATTGCCTAAGCCTTAAGATAATTGATCAAAATGTAAAAAAACAATTAAATTTATTTTTTATATGTTTGTTTATAATCCCATTTAAATTACCATTCCGTATTCACGGTTTCTGTATTCGCGATATATTTATGGAACATATACCCCACGAATAAAGAGCTTTTACTGTATCACATGACTGAGAAATGACTGAAACTGAACATTTTTACAGAATCTGTAATGAAATACACTGATACAAGAAACCTTCAAAAAAATGAATGTTTATATTTGCTAAATTCCCAAGATTTAACGTAAATTATATTAGTAAAATTTATTTGAAAAGACTGCAATTAAATATAGATTTATTTAAAAATTGGAGTTATGGAATCAAGTTTTAAAAAATTTAAGTTAAAAATCAAACTTGTTGTATTATGAACTAATACAACTAGGAAATATAAATTTGAATATTCCGTTTCAACATTTGTGAATATATATAAATTAATTCATAATAAATATGTGGACAATAAGTAATTTTAATAAATTAATTAACAATTACATTAAAATAAGAAGTTCTAAAATATTAAAGGCAAATGATAAATTGCATAAATAATAATTTTAATAGAATGATAATTGAAGTTTCAATAAAATTTCAAAATCTAAGATTTTTGATAACTAACTAACTGCAATATATAAATTTAGCATAGCACATAAAATATAACAATTGTACAATAAAACTTGAAAATAATAAAATTCACATTTCAAATGCACAAAAAAATTTTTGATGAAAGAATATTTTTAGCGGAATAAATACTGTAAAATCCTTAAGTGAATTAAATAAATGAAAATTTTATTAGTTTACGAATGCTGGAAATACAAGATACGAATTTTGAAAAAATAAAGTTTTTAACGAACTACCTACATTAAAGCTCTTAAGAGAATTGAATGGATTAAAAATTTATTAATTTACGAACACTGGAAATATGAAGATAGAATTTAGAAAAAAATATGTTAAGATTCTGAATTAAACAAACACGCTCAAAACATTTATTATTATTATTATTATTACAATTTTTGTTTGCACACTTTATTTTAACTTGGATATGCTCGAATTTATAAAGTTCCATTAAAACGTCAATAAGGCACCTTTTCAAAATAACATTTACTAAAAGATTGAAATTCTTATAAAAATTCTATTAAATTTATGTGGATCCAATGAACACCTTTGAAATGTAAACTTTACAACGATTCATGCTCTGAAATTCAATACAGTATTATTACTTTATGCATAATTTTAGTGGACAAAATAATATTAAAAATAATACGAGTAGTTTTAATACGTCCGTTTAACTACAATAAAGACAACAATGTTGAAAGCCTTTGAACTGGATGCATAAAATCCATATTTTCATTTCCTGAAATTTGCCTTTTTGATTAAATATTGGACAAGACCATATATTATAATATTACAATAATATATTAAATTATTCATTTTAACCCAGTCAAAGATAATAAAAATTCCTTCAGTAGACTTTTTTTTTTTGTAAAATTTTGTTTTTTTAGGAGAAAATATTTAGATACGAATCACATACTAATTTTTCAAATCTAATATGAAAATTTTGCAATTTTACTTTTATATGAATTGATTATTTAAATAAAAAAAATCATGAATGCACTTAGTTTATCATGTCAGTCGAAATAATCTGCTATATTACAATATTTATTTTACAGTTTATCTATCGTTACTTATTTGAACTTGCGCTCAATTTCACCATGGCTCAATCGTGGGCCCAAAATGGCTCTGCATGACATCTTCAGCACAAGTTTACAAATTTTTATATAATAATCGCTTACTAAATTTCAATCATCTACATTTCTGAGTTTCTTAAACTATAGACATACACTTATTGAAACGAAATTTAACATAAAACTGCCCTTGTACTTATTCCATACCCAATTTTATATGTTTATAGCATTGCATTTTTGAATTATAGCGTTTCATTATTTCTGACCGACAGACAATCAATCTGTCTTTGGATTTGATGTAGTTTTGTATGATTTATAGTAGTAAAGATGTAGATTGTGTAGATGTCAAATACAGTAAAAGCTCTTTATTCGCGGGGTATATGTTCCATAAATATGCCTCGAATATAGAAACCGTGAATACGGAATGGTAATTAATATGGGATTATAGGGGATACGTTCCTAGGTGACAAAATTTATAGATATATATAACAAATATATAATAAGTTATTATTTCCCGTCTATTCATGTTTCCGGTGAATTATCGTATTCAATTGAGGCGTCCATTCGGTATTCGTATAATTTGCTCCAGTCTTTAATCGTTACATTAAAATGGATAAAATAGTCTGCCTTCTTTGCATCAGATTCAAGTGAATCTTCGGAATGAGGTGAGTCAATTTTCATTTCTTAATCGTTAGTTCTACCTTATTTCTTAGTCGTTCATTCTACAAATATACTTTATTCATTGAGTAATAACGTTACTTTCATTCTGTTTGTTTAGATTCTTAAAAACACCGATCGCGGTGAAGGCGGCTTATGTCAAAGTCCTCGGCAATATCATTTAACATTATACTTTAGACAAAGTTGAAATAAGATCTATTTTTCCTTTTTTATTAGTCCATTTGACGGCATTTACAAAGGAAACTGGGTTTGATATCTATTGGAATCCTTTTATTATTATGTATGTACTTATTAAATCCAGGAATAAAGAATTTTTTAGTCGCGAATATAGGAATTGGGTCGCATTTTTAAAATCCACGAATAGTGAAAACGCGAATGAAGGAAGCACGAATAAGGAGCTTTTACTGTATATGTACCGAATTGTATCTTTTTAACTTTCTACGTTTTGTAGTTAGCGTGCTAACTTATATTCGAGCATCCGAAAGGACAGATTTCCTTTGAGAGGATTATACTCAAAATTTGATAGAAATCTACAAATTTGATTTTCAATCAGAAAATTAAATTTCATTCCCTAAATTCAAAGTATATTGGAGTCTTCTTTGTCAGAGGCAGGCAGACAAATAAAAACCATTTTCCGTCAGCAAAAAAAAAAAAAAAAAAAAAAAAAAAAAAAAATGTGCTTACTCGTGTCTGTAAAATCACATTTTTCTAGGAGAGACACTACAGTAAAAGCTCCTTATTCGCGCTTCCTTCATTTGCTTTTCACTATTCGCGAATTTAAAAAATGCGACCCAATTCCTTTATTCGCGACTGAAAATTTCTTTATTCACGGATCTAATAAGTACATGCATAATAATAAAACTATTCCATTAGGTATCCAACACAATATCCTTTGTAAATGCCGTCAAATGGACTAATAAAAAAAGTAAAATGGATCTTATTGCAACTTTGCCTAAAGTATGTTGTTAAATGATACCGCCGAGGACTTTGACATAAGCCGCCTTCTCCGCGTTCGGTGTTTTTGAGTATGTAAACAAACAGAATAAAAGCAACCTTATTGCTCAATAAATAAAGTATATTAGTAGAATTAACGACTAAGAAATAAGGTAGAACCTGACATTTAATTTGAAAAATCGTAGTGAAGGTTTAAGAATGGCAAATGAGCTCTGCGATTTCTATATGAACATTGATCCGTCTATGGAACGGAGTCTTATTTTTAAGAGACAAATAGCAAATGCGACTGCTGCGTATCAGTCTGAATGGAAGGAGCTTTTGAAAACTGCCAAGCAAGAGAAAATTACAAAATTCTTCAAACCATTGATTAAGTCTTAAGATAATTAATCAAAATGTTCAAAAACTTCAATTAAATTGATTATATATAGATATATATATATATACATATTATTATTTTGTCACCTAGGACTGTATCCCCTATAATCCCATATAAATTATCATTCTGTATTCGCGGCATATTTATGGAACATATACCCCGCGAATAAAGAGCTTTTACTGTATAGTTAAAAACAAAACATTATCTAAATATAAAATTTGATCCAAATTCTTTGAGCCGTTGATCGAAAACTTCAGAAAAAAATATCGATATTGCATTGTTTTCAATGAAAAAAAAAATTGACAATGGAATTCGTTTTCTGTACAATGAAAAGCAATTCAACCTGTACAGAAAACGAAACTAGTAAATCTGACTGACATCACCCGGAAGATAAAAAAACAACCGAACTTGTTCGACAACTCCTAAACGCAGTGATTGTGACGGCTAGACTGACTCTTTATCATCTACGAATTTTGCTGATAAGTCCAGTAAGGTAACGGCATTTAATTAATACATTTGTATAATAAATTAAAATTGTAATATTTGTTCTAGTATTATAAATCTATTTTATTATTGTACATGTGCATTACTATCTTTTTACTTACTGCGACTTTAGTTCCTCATAGAAAGAAGCGTACAAAAGGAAAGTGTTATTATCTTAGAAATATACGGCCTTGAAATTGTGATATGTAATTGTCTCTTGCATCGACAATAGATATTTCAGAGTCTGAAAAAAATTATATGTGTTTTTTCTTCTGTCAGAAAACACAATAATTCAAATAGAAGGATAAAATTCGAGTAAGATTTTTTCGAGATTTTTTTTAAATTTCTACGAAAATTTCTATAAAATCTACCAACAAAAATTATATCTATTCGCCCTTTCACATAACCACAAAGATAAAGATAACTCAAAAATGTAAAATACATCCGTGGTGAAGAAAAATTTTCATATGGTTTTATTACTAGCATTATTATCATATAAGAAAATGATATTGTTTGCTATGAGATTTTTTTGAAGCATTAAAATCCAAAGGCAACAAATTGTTGAAGCCACAAAATGTATAGGCAACAAATTGGAGATTTATAGCTTTTGAGGCATCCATTTTTCGCTTTTAGGATTATTGGAAAATAATGCGGGCAGTTGTCACATTGGGCGGTTTATCGCCAACTAAAGTTATAACATAATTTCCAAATGATTCTTTCTCTGAATTCTTACGAATTGTCGATTAATTTAAATCATTGACTAGTTTAAACGGGTTTGAAACTATCAGATGACGCATGCGTCGATATTTAGAAAAACGATGATTTTTTTTCATCTAAAAATCGGTCGAGCTTCTAAACTTTGTTTCAAAGCTAGATAAAATTGAAAATGAAAGTTTATAATGACTTAACTTAATGAAAATATATTCTCACATGATAACTTGAAATTTGAGATTGTATATTTCATCATATTTTTTCATGTTGTTTTATTACTAGCAACCAATGAATTCTACACAAAATCCCTCAATTGGTTGACGGTTTTTGTATCAAATCTTTCCCTGCGAATGCAATAACTCATAAAAATATCATATAAGTGAATTCTAATTTATAATTTTTCATTAAAATTATATTCTAATTCATAAATTTACATTAAAATTATTTTTGTTTAATAATAGACATAATTCACTAAAAAGTATATTGTCATTAAGGTATCCGAATGCGTTAAAAACTATGATTTTCGACCACTTAGGCGTTATTTTTTAAATTGTTATATCTTGTAGTTCATACTTTCCTCTTCCTGAAACAGTTTTTCTTTTCTCTGAAAAGGAAGGTTTGACCTATTAGACAGGGGAATCATAAGCAATACATATTTTTCAGCTAAAATTTGTCTTTAACTTCAGTTTTAATCTTCATAAAAGTTCTCTACCGTTATTATCATATCTCAAAACTAATAGAGGTATTTACATAAAAATTTCAGCGTTTATATTAAATGAATGAAGTGGACAATGAAATGAAGCAAAATTTTTATTGTCGATGAACTGCGTTTTCGTTTATAAGTGTTTTAATAAAAATTAAGTTGTTAATTTAGGGGAACAAGGCATATTACCTATGATTTTATCCATAACTTCTTTGAATCTCAAATTTTTCTTAGATTTTGGTTCATTTCATTCATTATTACATTATATAACTTGTGTGCAAAGAAAATTAGGATTGCTGCATTACCATTTTGTGTAGTGTGTAAACCGTTTTGGCTAAATTTCATTAAAATTTACAGCATATTTTCGTATTTCTCAAAATATATTATACTTTCAAATATTTTTTTTACATTTATAGTTGTTATAATTTACAGTACTTATAAAAATCGTAAATAGTTTTTTAAAAAATCCAACTTTTTCATTTGAACGTAGTCGGATACCTTAAATCAGAGGTGTCCAAACTACGGCCCGCGGGCCAAACCCGGCCCGCCAAGTGATTTTATCCGGCCCGCGGAGGGTTTTAAAACATAATGATGTTTTCGCCTAAACCTTTTCATTTTCATAAAGGTATATCGAAAAACTACGTGGCCAACAAAACGGAGTTGTTGTACTTGCTTTTTATTTATATTTATATAGATTTTTATATATATTTATATAGATATTTATTATATTTTATTTATATAGATTTTTATAAATATTTGGATGCAAAAGAGTTTCCAAATTTGAAGAAATTTGCTCGTAAATTCATTTCAATGTTTGGGACTACTTACGTGTGCGAACAAACTTTTTCTCGAATGAAGTATCTCAAATCAAAATATAGAGCAAATTTATCTGATGATCATTTGCAGTCATTGCTTATGATTGGTGTAACAAATTTTGATCTTAACTATAAAGACATTCTTCAACAACAACAACAACAACAAAAAAAAAAAAAAAAAAAAAAAAAAAACAGTTTCATCATTCGCATTAGAAGTTGCATGAAAATATTTCAATTTATATAAAATAATTATATAATTATACTTTGTTTGTTTAGTATTTTGTATTTTCAAGTTAAAATAAAATAGTATTAATTAATAGTATTTAATGCTACTTTACTCATAATGATATTTCTCAATTTGTATATACATGTGGCCCGTATAACATGGATCTAATTTCGATCCGGCCCGTGCCGCGAAAAGTTTGGACACCTCTGCCTTAAATAGTCGATCCGAATAAGCAAAAAAAAAAAAAAAAAAAAAAAAAAAAAAAAAAAAACCATTTAAAAGCTAAACACTAACACGTTTGAAAACTGAAACGATGTATTTTGTTCAAAAATTAAAGTTATAGATCTATATAAAATTTTCCATTTATTTATTCAATGGCAAATAAGATAAGATGTAGTTATTATTCCGAAGCAAGATTCTTTTATAAGAAAAATTGCACTGAAGCTTAAAGTTCAGAACATAATTGCAAATTTCTTTTGAAAAGGAATTAAAAGCCACATAGTCATGGTACAAAACTAGAAACAGAAGAAACTAACAGACAGCAGACCAAAGCTTCTGGATTAATGAGATGCTTCAAAGTAAAATCAACACCCATCTCACATTACTGGTTGCAACGTTTTTCAAAAGCTTGTCAGCAACAAACATGCATGGACATGACAAATGTCTGAATCATCATGGCAATTATAAGGAAAAGTAATATTTATACAAATTTTAGGCCAGGGTAGCCTAGTTGGTAAGGTGTTGGATTCACATCCCTTGGATTGCGAGCTCGAACTCTGCCGGCCGAAGACCTTCGTGTGTGGCTGTGTCTTGCGCACGCATTGTTGTTATTCGTGGGATTTTTACAAGCCCGCTGACAGAAAGCTGCCAGCTGAAGGAGCTTCTCTTGTTTTTTTCAGTGACGCCAACTAGGGCCAAGAGGAAGACTTAGCTACTTCATACCTTGCATTAGCTTGCACAACCTCTTTTTGAAATGGGTTGCATTCACACACCTTACAGATAGAATACAGAGGTGGAACAACAATCCCCGAACCGAGATTCGAATTCAGGACACCCAGACACGAGCTTTCCTTATGCCAGGAGGCCACGGTGGCCTGGTGGTAAGGTCTCGGCGTCGGAACCAGTTTCAGGTTCGAGATTCGATTCCACCGAAGAACCGTCGTGTAAGAGGGTCTCGTATACATTAAAACTGTCAGGTCAAACGTCCTCTCGCTGATGTGGTGTAAAGAGGGGTGTGCCAGTTCAGGTGTCGTCCCCGCGGTTCAAAATTAGGAGATCCGTCCCAAAATAGCCCTAGTGTTGCTTTACAGCGGGACGTTAATGTAACTAAACTAAACCCTTCTGCCAGGACACCGGCCAATTCAATTAATATGAAGATAAATGCTTGTGTTGTGTTTAGTTACTCTGATTTGTTCTTTTATATTGTTATTGTGTAAGTGTGCGAAAAAAAATCCCCAGGAAAATGATTTAAATCCACGCATCAATAATTATTAAACAATTCTGATCTGGCATACAAGAGTGTCTTGCATATTCTTTCAATTATTATAAAAGTGATTTATAACCGACTAAAAGTCTTTCAATACTTTGCTTTCTTTTTATTGTCTTGTTTAAAGCAGCTAATAAATCTTTCTTTTAATGTCTCGGTAAATTGAACTCAAATTCTATTCCATGTTCGCTGCTATAAATAGAACTTTAATTAGGGCCGGCATGCAAGTGATGGAAAATGGTCATGTATTGAACGAATGAGTATCATTATTTTGCTCTTGGTCTTGGTGAACTTCTTTAATCGTCATTTTTATTTGTTTATTTAAACGTTTGATTGTTATGGATGGGTGATGTCTTCAGAGATAAGAGAATATCAAATAAAAGACAATACCATTTTGAAAATGAACATTTTTTTTCGTTTTAATTTGATGTTTCAATGTAAATTATTTGGAGAAAAAAAACAGTAAAAATAAAAGAAAAGGAATGAAAAGGGAAAAAATGGGGGTATATATCAATTCAGTGAACAGTAAAAATAAAATAAAAGGAATGAAAAGGGAAAAAATAGGGGTATATATCAATTCAGTGAACAGTAAAAATAAAATAAAAGGAATGAAAAGGGAAAAAATGGGGGTATATATCAATTCATTGAACGGTAAAAATAAAATAAAAGGAATGAAAAGGGATAAATGGGGGTATATATCAATTCATTGAACGGTAAAAATAAAATAAAAGGAATGAAAAGGGATAAATGGGGGTATATATCAATTCAGTGATAGTTTTGGGCACTTTATGGTGCTATAAGTGCAATTTATGTGGCCTTTCTTTTTATAAAATTTTTCCGTTTGATTTTACATTTCAGTTTTTTCAGAAAATTAACCGGCATTTTTATTTTTGTGGTTGCAGTTTTACAAAATATAAGAGTCATCAAAAGCAAATCTTGAGAACTTAATAAATCTCCATAATTGTGTGTTTGTTCCCTGTGCCTGAAAAACGCTAGTTAGTTTTATGCCTTTCTTCCAGGTCAGTTAGTCAATATGCTTTTCTGTGAACGAATGAACTCAAAAAACACTTTGAGCTAGGCAACTGAAATTTGATATATGGAATTAAGATAACATTTGAAGATTTTTATCAAACTTTGAAAGATATCCAATCTCCAGAAGTTTGTCTGTCTGTTTATCCGAGTACAAAGAAACTTGATAGCTTCAAAGCGCTGACGGTTAGAGCAATAAAATTTGAGAACAGTTTTAGAATCTAAAATATAGATACTTGGCAAATTTTGAACAAAATGCGTCAAAAGACTAATCGTCTATTGATCTGTACATAAACATGTGGCGATGGTATTGGCGGAATTGTGGCAATGTGAGGTTGAATTCCACCAAGGATCGGACCTACGATGTTTGGGTTTGAAGTCCAGTAACTTATCCATTGGACAAAAGTGAGCGCTAATGGCTAGTGGCTGTTACTGGCTTATTAAGATGTCACCACAATACTCCCCTAACAGTGAGTCTGTAGAAACGAACGATTTTTATAGCGCCAAGTGTTATGGTGGGCGAAGAGAGTGTTTCGATACCATAGCGATAGCGTTATGGCGAGCGAAGTATGTATTTCGGTACCGCCAAGTGTTATAGAGAGCGATGAGAGTTGCTGCTGCGTCAAGTGAGTCTGACGACTTTGATTGCTACGTCAAGTTTGTGTTGGTTGCGTTTGCTGCGGGTAGGTGGCGCCACGACAGCTGTTTGAACGTTCATAGTCCGGGTCACCAATGTGGCGATGGTATTGGCGGAATTGTGCCAATGTGTAGGTTGAATTCCGTCAAGGATCAAACCTACGATGTTTGGGTTTGAAGTTCAGGAACTTATTCATTGGAAAAAAGCAAACGCTAATGTCTGGTGGCTGTTACTGGCTTATTAAAATGTCACCACAAACACAATAACTCATAAACGACTTAATTAAATTGTAGTTTTTTGACAAATTTTAATCCCGATTTGTCGGGCAAAAAGAGTATATATTCTCTCACCAGATTCAGTAAAAATGTTAGATTCATTCCAAAGATCTGTATTTCGTAAGTATCATTCACAAATGCAATACAAGGCATACGCGGCTTTAATCGATATTCACATTTTTTGGCGAAGGAGATAAAACTTTTATTGGAAAATATTCGGGAGAAAGTTCCAGAGAGACCATTTCCTCTTGTTATTATTTAATTTAATTTCGTATTTTACTACTTTTTAGAAAATTTCGTATTTTTATTCCTTTATTTTTTAATACAAGCATCATTAAAACAAAATATCGTTTTAAATAATAAAAATAGAAAAAAAACATTAAACATGAGTTCATTATTTCTTAACTTACAAATAGAAATATTTTAAGATAGGTTATAAGCAAATGATAAACTTTAAGTAAATATTCCATTAAAAATTAATATTTCATAGGACTTATTAAGTAGAATATGTAATAAGCAGTTAATTGAGTAATAAATATGCTGTAAATATAAATAATCGGTTTTTCATTTGTTTTATGATAATTTCATTTAATCGGTACTACGACATATTAAAATATTTTCATTTTATATTACATAGTATCTTATTTTTACAAATTGTTTATCGAATAAATAGACAGATAATATTTTTAATGAACCTCCATGGCTCTCCTCAACCTAGATGCAAGATGGCGAATTTTCTAACAAGGCAACTACTTTGTTTGCTCCAAAATCTTGCTCCCAATTAGAAATCTTCTCACCTTAATTTTTCGCATAAAGATAGTTATGATGAATCTTGCAAGAGGATCCATTGTAAAATGAAAGAAACGAAACCCTTCACATTATAGTTTAGAATTTTATGAGCATTTATTTTAGCTATATGTTTTAGATGTTTTTATATAAAATCTTATGAGTATGTCAAAGAAAATTATTTGTCTATTCATCTTATTTTATTCTGTGGAAAGTTAAGTAAATAAAAGTTAAGTTTTATTCTAAGAAAGTTAAGTTAAACTTTCTCTCGAATACTTAAGAATAAAGTAAATATTATGTGGAAAAAGAAAATAAACTTTTTAAACGAATCCAAGACTTCAGTTCATCTGCAGTTACGATGAATTGACTGCTAGTGATAGAAATTATCGTCTGCGCAATTTTATTTCAATTATATTTTCAAGAAAACAAATTGTATGTTACATCTAGAATAAAAATCGAATTGATAACTCGGAAACAGCTGAAGGTAATAAAATCGTTTGGCTTTCAAACAGAGTAATAAAGAGATCTGATAAGGAAAGAAATAATTGAAAAGCACAGGTATGGGATGAATTGCACCATAACACAGGAGAATGAATCGTATCACATTTAATGCATTGTGCTTCAGTTTGATGCGTGGTGATATCGCTTGCTCGTGAAATCATGAAGGGATACAATTAGGACGAAAAATCAAGTAAGTTGTCACTTTATTTTGTTCTATTGTTGTCATCTTTTGTTATTTTGAAAGTTTTATAAATCTTTTCAAAGTTTAGTAATGAAATTTGGTTAATAAAAAAAAGGGAGAATGAACATGTGAGTTTTATTATTCTTTTCAAAGTTTTGTAATGAAATTTGGTTAATAAAAAAAAGGAGAATGAACATGTGAGCGCGATGCCGCTTTATAGCACAGATTGTTTGATATAATGACACCAAACGTGGCAAAAATATATTTTGGAAGACGGGGTGTACACTCGATTCGGAACAACTTTTTAAAACTAATTTTAATTCAGTGAAATTTCGGAGTTTTAATTAATCAAAAATTAAGAGAAATATTGATTTTTTTAACAATAACTATTGTATATATTATTGCATAAAACTAATTTTTTCTCATTTCTTAATTTTTTTT
>JAPMOQ010008111.1:554213-632494 GCA_026543055.1 Argiope trifasciata
TATATTATTGCATAAAACTAATTTTTTCTCATTTCTTAATTTTTTTTAATTATCGTTTTATAAATACCAAATTATTCCGCATAAAGTTTTTCTCAATCTCCGCACTTAAAAATAATTTTACATAATTTTCAACAATAGATTTCACTTTTTTTGCAATTCAGTTAAAACCGCTTCCATTGTTGCAACAAATATTTAATAGAATTTTTTTCCTTTGCTGAAACGAAAGATGCAACTTATTTATTTGAGAGTTTGCATTAGGATTGTAACACTTTCTTTGTAAGAGTAATGAAAATAGTAGAAAGAATTTTCTGATATCCAGGACAATCCATTGTGAAACAATATCTTAAAAAGAATTTTAGTTTCTTTTTTCTTCTTTACTTACTAGTTCTATTTTTTTTTATTGTAACAAACTACACAACTTTTATTTACCAATCTCAGGGTAGTCGAATAAAGAAGTTGTAAAAATACTTTGCCAAGTTTTTATTTCAAGTCGATTTCCAGATATACTTTTGTAACCTTTGGCAATAACACTTGGTAATTAATTAATAATGATGAGTGATTATATAATAATGACAAGTAATTCAAAATTATTGATGAATAATTAAATAAGAATTACACCTTTTATTTACCATGCTCAGGGTAGTCGAATAAAGAAGTTGTAAAAAGGCTTTACCAAGTTTTTATTTCAAGTCGATTTCCAGATATAATTTTGTAACCTTTGACAAAAAAACTTGGTAATTAATTAATAATGATGAGTGATTATATAATAATGACAAGTAATTCAAAATTATTGATGAATAATTAAATAAGAATTACAACTTTTATTTACCAATCTCAGGGCATTCGAATAAAGAAGTTGTAAAAAGGCTTTACCAAGTTTTTATTTCAAGTCGATTTCCAGATATAATTTTGTAACTTTTGACAATAACACTTGGTAATTAATTAATAATGATGAGTGATTATATAATAATGATAAGTAATTCAAAATTATTGATGAATAATTAAATAAGAATTACAAGTAATTAGACCTGTCCTTATCTATATACGAATTTTGGTAGTTAGTAATCCCGAAGGAAACCAGGATGATCGATATTGTCCCCAAATCAAAAGGTGTTTTTAAAACGGAATTGAGAGAAGAAATAAAATTACAATGGTTTGACAGATGGTGTATGTCCAAAAAAGGAAGGGTAACTTTCGATTTTATTCCTAATCCGGAAATAAAAAGTGTGTCCCAGACATTATTTGGAAGAACGCCGGAAATAAATGCATTTGTGGAGAAATTGGTACGGTTTACCACTATTTAATGGAATGTATGGAGATCTCAGAGTTAAGGAAGGACCTGAAGATTCTCAATAATGATTTAAGTACAGTACTGATGGTACCAGATAATCACGAAATCCTGAAGGATATGATGTTAAAGATTGATAGTTTCATTCCAACTGTTTGAGAGAGTGCAGATGGGGAGAAAGAGCGCTATTTACTACCCCGAAAGGGATGTTAGTTTGACTGTTCGGTCAATATAAGGTTGGACAATACTTATTCAGCCATCGACCACAACAAATCCTGTCGATACTGCCACGTTCAGTGGTGGCGGGGCGGTCGGCTATATGCAAGAAGAAAGATGATTGATATTTCAAGTACAACAATCTGGTTCAAGGAATTATACTTCATAAAATTTATGACATAATTAACTTATCAAAAGCTATAACATTCTTAATAAATAACCGACAATACTAAAAAGGACTGTAACAATAATAAAAGGAAAGAAAAGGGAAATATAGAAATAAGCCAAGAAAATTCAACAAAATCAAAAACAGTTGTGATTAATATATTATAATGATTTCGTATGCTAAGATAATTTAAATTTAGTACACATTTTTACTTTGTCATAAACGTAGTATAAAGAAAGGTATCTTTCTCTATATATTGTACTAGCCGCCTTTGGCGACCAGCTGGTTCGCCATGTGTAAAGCGTTCTAAAATTTTCAATTAAATCACATATTCATTAGTCTTGAAGTAATTCCGAGTATTGATTAACCTGAAATTAATGTTTTCTTTAAGATGATGGACGGAAAGTTCTAAAAGTACACCTTTTCCTAATAATATTCTTTAATTTTATAAATCAGTCAGTTTTAACCATCGGTTATGCTTCCAAAATATTAAAAAAAAAATTTCGATGATGTTGCCAAAATATTAAATGTGTTTTTTAAAGAAAGCGAGAAAGGGAAAAAAAGTATTAAATTAATGCTACAGATATTGCAAACGATTACATAAATATGCCATTAAATCGGGATTTCAATGCATATCCTGTCAAAATTCAATCAGGTTTACCGTAAATAAAGAAGATTTATGGAATAAATGATTTAGATATTGCAAACGATTAAAGAAACCTTTGGTTTGCATTTATTTTTTTAAGAAAGTATCACATTTTATGTTTCTTTTATTTTATCCAGTCACGTGCTGAAAGTTGTATTGCTTTAGATTTATTTGCGATGATAATTTTTTTTATTTGAATTTCCGGCATTCTTTTATTTTATCTAGTCACGTGCTCAAAAAAACATGGTTAAGATATTTCTTTAAAAATTCGTTAAAAATAGAGCTTAAGTTATACATTAAAACACTGATACCATTAGAAGGCTAATTTTTTAATCTTTAAATTGATGTAAAAATCATGTTTATGCGATCATATTTTCGGAAGTTATAGCGGAAAAACGTCGAAATTTCTCTTAAATTTTAATTAATTCTAATTCTAATTAAAAATTCGAAAAAAGGGCTCCTAGGTGCACATTCCGGACCTCCAAGGTATACATGTACCAAATTTGATAGCTGTAGGTCCAACGGTCTGGCCTGTAGAGCGCCAACACACACACACACACACACACACGCACACACACACACACACACACACATTGAGCTTTATTATAAGTATAGATTTACACTAAATTTGTATATTTCTATTGTGAATTTTGCAAAAATATCAGTTCAGAGGAAGTCCGTCTGTCTGATCATTCGAATTTAATTAACACAATCATTACAAAACTAAAAAACTATATGGATGGAATTTTGCAAAAACAGTTATAATGTAGATATTTTATACATACAAATTTTGAGTCAAATCCAATAAGGGGTTGACTGTCTATCAGTCTCTTCTTTCAGAAATATATAAATGTGATAACACAAAAATGCAATGAGTTAATATATTGAATTTCATATGGGAATTTGTGATAACAAATGTAGCTTTTTAAGGTATCCGACTACATTTAACACACTGGTTATGGACCACATTGGTGAATTGTTTTTTAAAATTGTTATTTCTTGTAGTTCAGACTTTCTTCTTTCCAAAACAGTTTATTTTATCTAAATAAAGAAAGATCTAACCTATCATCACGAAGAATTTAAGCAAAACATGTTTTTCCGCTAAAATTTGTCTTTTACTTCAATTTTAATTTTCATAAAAATTATCCACAGTTAGCATAATATCTCAAAAATTAACAGAGATATTTACATAATGATTTCAGCGCGTGTTTTAAACAATATGGGCAATGAAATGAACAAAATGTTTTATTGTGGGTGATTTACTTTTTCATTTGTAGACGTTATTAGAAAAATTAAACTGTTAATTCATGGAAAAAATGCATATATACGCATAATTTTACCCATAGCTTCTCTTGCATCTCAAAATTTTTCTTGAATTTGGCTCATTTTCTTCATCATTATATTCTATAATTTGTGTACAAAGAAGAATAGGATTGCTGCATTACAATTTGGTGTAGAGTGTTAACCGTTTTGATTGAATTTCATTAACATTTACTACAAATTTTCCTATTTCTCAAAATATATTATATTTTCAAATAATTTTTTTTGTATTTACAATGTTTATTATTGACAATACACCTAAAAACCAAAAATAGTTTTTTTTAAATCCAATTTTTCAAAAAATTTCCTTCGAACGTAGTCGGATACCTTAATAAAATTTTCTTCAATCGATTGGCAAAAACGCAAATAAAATATAGATTTGATTTTAGGATGTCACTAACCGCAAACAAGGCTTAATCGCCAGGGAGGCAGTATAGATTCAATAAAAATGCTAAATTTCTGCCAAAGGTTAATTTTTTGTTGCCACTGTACATCAATGCCATGCAAGGTGTAACAACTTTATTAGACAGTGTGTGAGGAAGATTTTGAGAGACCACTCCCCCGCCTTTTTTTCTCGCACATTTCTTTTTGGAAGGTTTTTCCTTTTATTCTCACCTGCATTTCCTGAACACATTGGTGAAAACAACACAGACAACGTTCATTTACAGGACGAAGACAGGACAGCACAAAAAAAAAGACAAATATTTACAGCACAGAGACGACAAGTATGTTTAAACGACAACTATATGCAGCCGAGACGAGCACACAGGACAGCACACAGTAGTACTCTATTGCAGATAGTAGCCCTCAATAGCAACAGTAGTCCACAGACAGAAATTCCGTAGTAACAACGTCCACAGCTCACAAAGCGGCCAGAAGGATTCAGCAGGAGAGGGAATCTTTAAGGGATTCTTTTCTACTCTCCTGAACGGGCTGAAACTATTCCTCTGTCTCTTCTTGCCTTCGCTGCCGACTGACTACTTCGCACAACGGCTACGACACACGACTCGGGTTCCGTCAGAATCCGCCGCACAGCAATTCAACACTCCTTCGTTCAGGACTCTTCAGTTCAAGACCTCTCTACTTAGGTCCACTCGGTCAACTACCGCTGTACTTCGTTCAGCTTCCTCTTCAAGACCTCTCTATTCAGGTCTTGATTCTACAACAAACAGTGCTGCTTTACTTCAGCACTTCAGCTTCAACGGCTGCTTATATGGCAACGAGAGGCGGGGCTAAAACCTTCTGGACCAACCAGGAGCATTCTGGATGTATCTCGGCTCCTAATGAACAGATCGGGAAAATTCTCGATGTTTCGTGTACTACCGATTTTGTCGCCAAAAGGATGCTAAGTTTATCGCCAAGCCCTGGGACCTCCAACGTCACTCTCGGCACCATTCAATACAGATGATTGTAAATCTGTTTTCCTTACGATGATATTATTAGTGCGGGAAAGCAAAATTACACGTTCGATATGGTACTACCACAAATGGTACTTCCACCTTTTGACAGATTTGATGTGAAATTTATTATACATCTACAATTCTAAAAATAAATATGTAGAATAAAATTCATTCATGTGCTCTTTCTATGTCGCCATATTTGAATACTATACGCAGAAAGACAAATTTCGATTACACAGATTTAGTTCAAATACTATAGCAACACACGAATTTGAAGTTAAATCTACATATTCAAATTCTATCATTGTGGCTCAAATATATCTTTGGTTACTGTATTCCCAAAAAGTCGAAAAAATTAAAAAAAAAAAACTTTTGAACTCTGAGAAATCCGAAAAGTGGAGATTGTAATGATTCAGCTTCTTCCCAGCCTGACCATTGTGGTTTCTTTTTCACACGCTCCATAATTGCCATTTTCAGACTGGTTTCCACAATGGTGGCGCTTTATGGCGGTGTAATTGCTTACAGATAGGCAGGTAAAGAACCCTCCTTCTAAGAACAGACATCTAGCCCTTTAGAGTGAGTCCAGATAAAGGACCACCCATGCACTAATCGTGTCTGCGAAACATATATATATCCTGCATTGTTGTGAACCACGAACATTCCTGTGGTCAACTGTAGACCAGTTAAGTTTTTGCTGAACGACGATTGGAGAATCGGCAGCCCAAATGCCCCAATGCGGATGTGAGGTGGAGTTGGAAGAAAGAGAGAAATGGCGATTTTTTTGGAGAGAGAAGAGAAGAGACAAGGAGGTTTTTTTTTGATTAAGAGGTCGGGAGGAGAGGTCGGTGAAAGCTGAGCGTTCAAGAGAAGATTCCACCCAAGGAATTCGGTGGATTCCTGGAGCTAACCCCGGCACCAGCGTGAGACTTTGACGGCCGGTTAGCTGAGTTTCTCGGAAATATTAAGAGGAACTATTCTTGTGGTGTTCCACGTGGACTTTTCATTTAACCTAGATGGTAAATAGTATTTTTTGGTAAATTAAAGTTGTAAATAAAGTAATTAGATTAAAACGCTACCCTTTATTTGATCGGACCAGATCGAGACGTTACAAGATTCGCAAGAATCTCCGAATCAAATTTTTGTCGATTACAACATTTTTTTTCTTTATGTACTAATGCACAAAAAGTACTTTAATTTTTATATTTGCAATATTTTGCGTAATTGTACGAGAAAATAAAAATATATTAAATAATAATACAAGATTTATAATTCTAGGGATGTCAGGAGGAGGAGTGGATCCTGTTTTGTACAGCAAATATCACCATTTGCAAGAACGTGATGTTAACGACTTTCTGCTCGCCAGTGCCTCCATACTGAACTGGGGCAACCTGACCAACAAAGTTGCCATGGATGTCGGGTGTGGCCCTGGGAACACATCCTGCTCCTGGTTCTTGATGCTTTTCCCTGCGCTGAAAGGACTGATTGGCATCGATGTCCAAGAAGAGATGATTGGTCTTGCAAAAATTTTGAATCCACATCCAAAAATCGAATTCATGGTTGCTGACATCACAGATGAGTTTGTATTTTTATGATATTTTTTAGTTCATTTACACATTGACAGCCGGCCCCCCGAAAATGCGGATTTCTGAGCCTGCTGCTTGATCTATTAATCAACCATGAATAATATAAGCGCTCCACATGCCATACGGAATTAAGTGTTTATCATATTTTAATAGAATGTACGAACTATAATTTATACCGCTCTCGCTACTTTAATTCATCTCATGTAACTTTTTCAGCTTTAGTTTAGTTTAGTTTTATTAACGTCCCGTTTAAAGGGCTATTTTGGGACGGACCTCTTATTTTGAACCAAGATCAGATTACGAGGACGACACCTGAACTGGCACCCCCCTCTCCACGATCATCGGTGGAATCGAGTCTCGAACCTGAAACCCTCCTGTTCCGAAGCCGAGACCTTACCACCAGGCCTCCGCGGCCCCGTAACTTTTTCAGCTTTGCCGGGAGAGAAACAACATCCAAATATTTTTAACTTTTAAAAATACATCGGCCTTTTAACGAACATTTAACTATTTTATGGACGTTTCGAATGTTATCATTTAAATCTTTTATATTTCAACTGTTTTATATAATAACTTGTATGGCATATATGGCGTAGTATGGCCAGGAATGGCTCTTGTGCCAAAAAAATTCAAAACGACCAACCAACCACCATGAAATAAGAAACTGTATTTTTTTCTGTAATTATAAATTAAAAATTTCGATTTTGTTTCCATTTTTAATTACCGTTAAAATGGATATGGCGAATATGCAAATAAAAATGTTCTATGTTACGAAAATATATCATGTTTTAATATTTTTTATTTGGCTCTTCAGTGATCAGAAACAAACGAATAAGGCCGGCGTTTGGGATTTAAGTGGCCGATACGTTGCCGCGCTCAGGCTTTAAATGTTTCTTAAGTCGCCGACTGTCAATATGTTAAAATATCTGCTTTATTAACCTACCGAGAAAGTAATGTTTACTTCAGTTTTTAATTCAGGTACATAGATTAACCTCTTAACCACCTGTGTTTTGCGAAAAGTAACTGAAACTCCACAATCTGGAGGTTTTATTTTGTTTTTACCTTGATAGGTTTAAGAAAATTCACAAATATACAGGATGTTCAGGACAAATATACAAAGTATGAAGGACGTGTTAAACTGTAGAATGGGAATTCTCGCTCTGATTATGCTTAAAGAACCCTACTGAACTGTAAAAGAAATTGCATTGTAAAAGAAAAAAGTAAGACCCGACATACAACGAAAAAAAATATAAAATAAAGCTGAAAAACCTTACAAAATTCCAAAATGTTTAAGAAACAAATATTTTTAAAAATTGCAAAGACTTAAGAAATAAAATTTTTCTCCACGGAAGGAAACAATTTGAAAAGAGATGGGCTATAAGCTCATATCCATTATAGAAAAGTACGTGGCCGCGGTAGCCTGGTAGGTAGAGCGTCAGTCTCGTAACCGAAGGGTGCCCGGTTCTGCCTCGTCTCGGCCAAAGACTGCCGCGTTGGCTAATGGAAGTTGGGACACGTTAAATATGTCCTGACTGCAAAGTCCTCCAAGTTCCCATAAAAAATTATACCTCTGGGGGTACTGAATCAGAGATGAGTCGGTCTCTGATTTGGTTCTAAATTCTGACTTGCGGATGGATGAATGAGTGTATGAATGAGTTCGACCACCCCCTACAAGGGTTGTGCCGCGTGTGATCGAGCAGTGTCATACTTCCACCTTAACGGTGCTCGTTAATAACGAAAGGCGCACACTTCTCCCTTAATTCGAAAGAGCTCGGCTCATTCGGGATTGGTATGACCAAGTGGCATTAGACCCACCACCATTGAAAAGTACGACTATCGTTCAACTGACTTTAAAATTTTAGAATTCCATTATCGTAGTGGATTGGACGCTGGAGTCCAATCCACTATCACCAGATTCTATTAATTTAGTTTTAATCTAATGTGGATATCTAAAGCAATCTGTCTATGCAGCTACAGTTGCTTCAGAAATGGCTCATTTAGTCCATCGCAAATTGTCTTCGTTTTTACTAACACTACGATGATGGATCTGTGCAATTATTCAACATACTGCACGACTGTGCATGCCTAGAAATACTTGGTGGACAAATTGAAGATTAGAATTGGATTTTGTCATTTAATGGCTCAGGAGCCAAATATGTCTATACTGCTCCAAACAAATGGTGTGGAAAAACATCACGTAGAATTCAGTCATGCAATTTAAAATTCTCATCATAAAATGAAAGATATCCAATAATTAATAGTATCAATGGTTTTAAAAAATGCAAATTACATCCCAGAAAGAAATTTTTTTCAAAAGCGTTTAAATATTAAAATACCAATGAAATTTAACAAGTTAAAATGTAACTCTTGTGACAGTAAAACAAGTACAAAAAATAACACTTGCTTTTTAGTAATGTTTCAATAAACAAGAAAACAAGCGTTAAAAATCATTGTAATCTTTTGATTCGTTGTTTTTTTATGTATTTATCATGAATTGGGGTATTATACGATCCACAATGAAATTTTTTAAGATCAGCCCATTTAACTTGACATTCTTGGGGACTTTGTTTAAAAACAGTTTTGTGGACTGTAGTGGAATCTATTGAAGGTTCTGGAGAAAACTCCGGAAAAATTGAGTATGTGGTGATATTTTAGTAATCCAGATAACATCTACGAAAGACGAGCAAGCTTTTGCCCTGTGGTTATGTTACTGGCTTTCAGACCCAAAGGTCCCAGGTTCTATTCTGAGCCAACATCACTGCCTACAATGGTGACCTCGTACAATGAACCTTCAACCTTCACGCAACTAATGTGGCGCCATCTACCCGCAACCAAAAAGTCGTCAGACTCATTTGACGCAACAATTCACGCTCTCTCGCCATAACGCTTGGCGTGACCAAAAAAAAAGTTCTCCGCTCGCCAAACAAAGATGGGTAAGACGCATTAGACACAAGAGCTACATACACCAACCACTCACTCAACAAACCAATTCATCACTACTCAACAACGCATAACGTTCGCCGGCTCACTGGAGGGTGAGTCTGTGGTGATATCTTAATAAGCTAGATAACATCTACGAAACATGAGCATGCTTTTGCCCTGTGGTTATGTTACTGGTCTTCAGATCCAAAGGTTCCGAGTTCTACTCCGAGCACATCTCACCTTCTATAAGTACTACTTCACTAAATATAGTGTCATATGAAAATACCACTGCTGGTATCGATCAAAAGCATTAAGCTTCTTGAAATTCTATATTCGCCAAGGCAAATTTTCTTGAGCAAAACCTGTTTATAGAAGTAAAGAAATAAGGCATATTAGTGACTTGGAATACAATAAGATTGAAGGAGCCATCACATCCTATTTCTAAATATTTCATGACCTGCTAATCTCTTGAATTTTTCTCTCACAATAGTGGTCAAAATCTTCAAAAAATGCCAGCCAGATGAAATCTTGCTAAACAAACGAAATAGGGCGACGGTAGCCTGGTTAGTAGAGCAACCGTCTCTGTAACCGAAAGGTGCGAAGTTCTGTCCTCATCTCGGCCAAAGACTACCCTGTTGGCTAATGGCAGTTGGAGCACATTAAATATGTCGTGACTACAAAGTCCTCCAAGTTCCCATAACAAATTATAGATCTGGGGTTACTGAATCAGGGATGAGTCGATCTCTGATTTGGATCTAAATTCCTACTTGAAGATGGATGAGTGAGTGTATGAATGAGTTCGACCTCCCCCTAAAAAGAGTTGTGTCGTGTGTGTTCGAGCAAAGTCGTCCTTTCACCTTAACGGTGCTCGTTAACAACGAAAGGCGCACACCTCTGTCTTCATTCTAAAGAGCTCCGCTCATTCGGTCTTGGTATGACCAAGTGGCATTAGACCCATCACCATCACGAAATATTAAGTGGAAATAGTTTGAGAACAAAAGATAGCCAAATGTTTGGCAAGCACTGCGTACATTAATAAAGAGTGATGAATTTAAAAATTTAATTGATCTAGTGTATTTTTTTGTACATGTCTTGAGCATATTGATTTGCTTTATTAAAAAAATATATTTAGTAAAAAAAAAATCATTGATTCAAGTGATTCGAAAATAAATAAATTATTTTTTCAGGACTTCTGTGGAATGCTGGGAAGGAACTGTAAATAAAATTATATCCACTTGGTGTTTCCAGTTTATAAAAGATCAGAAGAAAGCTTTTCGAAATATCTACAATCTACTGAGACCTGGTGGGGAAGCTGCCATTCTTTTTGAAATAAATTCCTCATATCATGTTTGTTACGAAGAAACAATGAAAAGCCCGAAGTGGAATAAGATATTTGAGGTATTAAGATATTGAGGTATTTTTCTCAGTATTAATTTTGCTTATGAGATTTAATTATTTTTAATTATTTTATTTGTATGTTGTTCATTCTTTGTATACTTGTTCATATGTATAAATGAATGGTGAACATAGATGGCGCAGTATGCTCCAACCCTTAAATATGTTTGGAATGTGAGGGGAGCTCTGTTGGGATTTTTTGTAAACAACCAGATCCGGTGTTGTTGAAACTGGTGCAGGCAGACACCCGCTCGCTCTCCGTTAGCGGCAAAAAGTATTATTTGTTCACTCGTTGTTAGTGGCACTTTCTATATTTCAAAATATATATTATGTTTTTCCTTGTATATCTGTGATCGTCGTCCATGTTTTGCATATATATATATATATTTATGTGTGTGTGAAAATAAACAAGAAAAAGTAAAGAAGAATTTTTCCTTAGATTAAATACACACACACACCTACGCTACACATAAACAATTTTCATGGAAATTAAACATATTGGTTGAAATCTGTTTTAATTTTTAACAGTAGGAATGAAACTACCAATCCTTAACATCATATCCTTCAGGGTTTTGAGATGATCTGGTACCATCAGTACTGTACTTAAATCATTATTGACAATCTTCAGGTCCTTCCTTAATTCTGAGATCGCCATACATTCCATTAAATAGTGGTAATCCGTACCAATTTCTCCACAAATGCATTTATTTTCCTGCGTTCTTCCAAATGATGTCTGGGGCACCATATCTCAAATAAAATGTTCATAGACAAACTCAGTGTACTTGTGCCATAATGTACTTATAATGTGCTTGCTCATTGACGAACACAACTGGCGCATTAAGGTAAAATTCAACCAATACATTGATCTTATAAGTAGTATGCATGCAGATAGAAAGTTTAGGAGTAACTTCTCTAATACTTACAGCTGATGCTACATACAGCAAGAATAGTGTTGGGTTTCTGAACACGATAAAATCGTGTAGACAAAACTATTTTGTCTACACGAAAGATAAAAGTTTTGTCTTTTGTTCTTCTATCCAAGAACGACAAAATCGTACCAGTCTGAAATTTCATGAAATCTCTGCCGTCTTGAAACAAACGCCTTTTAGGGTTGAAATATAAATTGACATCATTACCACTGCAAAAAATCACCAAAATTGGCAACCAGACATTATTTTTCAGTCGAGTCTCCGAATAATACTTGCTTCCGATTGTCTTATTCTAGCGTTGGAAGCAAGTAATCTATACTTATAATAAAGCTCAATGTGTGTGTGTGTGTGTGTGTGTTGGCGCTCTACAGGCCAGACCGTTGGACCTACAGCTACCAAATTTGGTACATGTATACCTTGGAGGTCGGGAAAGTGCACGTCGGAGCCCTTTTTTCGAATTTTTAATTAGCATTTGAATTAATTAAAAATTAAGCGAAATTTTGACGTTTTTCCGCTATAACTTCCGAAAATATGATCGCACAAACACGATTTTTGCATCAATTTATAGATTGAAAAATTTGCTTTCTAATGGTGTCAGTGTTTTAATGTATAACTTAAGCTTCTATTTTTAACGAATTTTTAAAGAAATATTTTAACTATGTTTTTTTAGCACGTGACCGGATAAAATAAAAGAAAAGAATGACGGAAGTGCTGATTAAAAAAAAAAAACTATCATCGCAAATCAAATCTAAAGAAATATGACTTTCAGCACGGGACCGGATAAAATAACATAAATATAAAAAGTGATATTTTCTAAAAAAATAAATGCCAGGCAAAGGATTCTATGATCGTTTGCAATATCTAAATGATTAATTCAATAAATCGTCTTTATTTACGGTAAACCTGATTGAATTTAGACAGGATATGCATTGGAATCCCGACTTAATGGCATATTTCTATAATCGTTTGCAATATCTGTATCATTAATTCAATATTTTTTCCCTTTTTCGCTTTCTTTAAAAAAACATTTTTAATATTTTGGCAATATCACCGAAAAAAAACATTTTTAATATTTTGGAAGCATAACCGATAATTAAAACTGACTAATTTATAAAATTAAAGAATATTATTAGGAAAACGTGTTCTTTTAGAACTTTCCGTCCATCATCTTAAAGAAAATATTAATTTCAGGCCAATCGATGCCCGGAATTACTTCAAGGCTAATGAATATGTGATTTAATTGAAAATTTTAGAACGCATTACTCATGGCAAACCAGCTGGTCGACAAAGGCGGCTAGTTATAAAATACAGCAGATTTTTGAAAAACAGTCTATTGTCAACGAGGAGATAAGAAAAATTTCTGATGCTATATCCTTTTTTTTTTTTTTGTTAATTATTCTGATTTTTTAAGACTCTCTCTTTAAGTTCATTTTATCTGTAAATGTTATAAAGTTGGTCTTCATCTTTTGATATCAAATCATTTTTGCATCTTGTTTAAGTGAACAAGCATCTGTGGAGGTTTGTATGTTGGTGTCGCGCCAATGTGGAGATTGAATTCTTCCAAGGATCTGTGGTGGTAAGTTCATAAGCCAAATAACTTCTGGACAAGAGTGTATGCTTTTGTCTAGCGGTTATGTTACTCGGCTACGAGCCCCAATGTTGCGAATTTGAATCTCAAGAATGCACATTCGTGACCTTGGTTCTGAACTAACAAACGTAACGTTAGTGCCGCCCTCTGCAAATAGCAAAAGTCGTCATAACGTTTGGCGTGACAAAAACATTCGCCGTCAACCATAGCATTTGATGCGATAAAAATATTCGTCACCCTCCATAATGCTTGGCGCGATTAAAACGTTCGTCCCGCGCCAAAAATACCTTGGGGCGATAACATCGTTCGTCTCACATTCAATTTACTGAAGGGAGAGTAATGTGTTTGTAAATTCATAAGCCAGATAACAACTTCCGGACAAGAGTGCACACTTTTGTCTAGCGGTTATGTTACATGGCTGCAGACCTTATGGTCCAGAGTTCGAACCTCAAGAATGCACAGATCAAACTCGCGACCGAGTAACATATCCACTAGACAAAAAGTGATCACCAACGTCCAGTGGCTATCACGAGCTTATTAAGATAGCACCACACATCTAAGGCAGTTAATTTTGTATTAGATTCAAAATGTTCCTTTAAAATATCAATATAATAAATTATTACTGCATTTCTTTAGACTATTTTCAGTATTTTAAGACATATTAAATACAGAATCTATGTTTGACTTTAGTTGAACGAGCCCATTTATTGAGATGCAATTTGGGATTAGAATTAGCATTTGGGATAAACTAAACGCGCTACTTCAGTTTCATGTAAGGCAGGTATCTAAACTGCTGCGATTAAATTTCCTGTGGTTATATTTAAAAAAAATCAGCAAGATCCAGGAAAACTAATATCAAATCTATAGTAAAATATTGTGCAATATCTCTATGATGTTCGACATTCCGAATCCTGGCTAATATGCTAACCGATGAAGTATTTGGCAGGAGTTCCCAGGCAATTCACCTATGCCTATCACCTCCATTCCATAGCTTAAGGTCTTATCACACGGTGAAATTTAGTTAGCACTTTTCCGTTTCTACCCTCAAAAACCGGTCAAGCAAGTTTCATAATCGACAACTTTTTCTAACCAGCTCGATAATGCAGTCAGAAATATTGTCCGCAAACGAAATTCAACCAGTCATGTGAAACTTTGAAGTGACGTCACACAAGCAACGTCACTTTCGTTGTCGTTTACTGACGGAAAGTGCCGACGATATTTTGCCGTGTGATAAGGTCTTTATGCTGAGTTAGGTGCGTTGCAACATGGTCTAAAGGCCTTATCACACGGTAAAATATCGTCTGTACTTTCCGTCAGCTATTTTCCATTTCTACCCTCAGAACCGGTCAAGCAAGTTTTCCATAATTGACAACATTTTCTAACCAGCTAAAAAATGCCGACGATAGTGATGAAAATATTGTCCGCAAGCGAAATTCAACCAATCATGTGAAACTTTGAAGTGACATCACGATGACGTCATTTTCTGCTGACGGAAAGTGCCGATGATATTTTGCTGTGTGATAAGGCCTTAACTTAATGCTATTGAGCTTTGTTATTAATGGAGAAAAAAATTAAGATTAAGGAGCAATAAGGATAAAAAATTTATTGATTAAGGTTATTTGGTTAGTTGATGAGGGAATCCCCTATGGCTAATATCAGGAAAATATTAGAATAATATTGTTAGATATTTTGTGCTAATAGGAAATGGCATAGAATATTTGCATTTTTGTATAAAATTGAGTCTAATTTTGAGCATTGTTTACTTCTTTTAGACGGTGGCAACTGAATACCCGGAAATATACACGAAAAATGTAGATTCTGCACACTATAAACAAATCCTTGCGAATATGGGCTTCAAGGTCGTTATGTGCACAAAGAAGCAGAAGAGTTTCACATTTTCTTCAGACGATGACTGCATAGGTAAGTGGGAAGTTGTATTTTGTTAAGTATTTAAGGTATCCGACTACGTTCGGAAGAAATTTTTTTGAAAAATTGGATTTTCTAAAAGTTATTCAATACTATGGCTTTTAGATGTACTGTCAATTATTATATAAAATACGATAAATACGGCATTTTTTCCATTTAAAAATTATATAAAATGCAATCTAATTCCTTATATTTGTTTAAAGTATTTTATTATTTAAGGAATCCGACTACGTTGGAAGGACAATTTTTGAAAAATTGGATTTTCTAAAAATTATTAATGGTTTCTAGCTGTATTGTCTATTATAAATACTATAAATACAAAAACATTATTTGAAAATATAGTATATTTTAAGAAATAAGAAAAATTGTAGTAAATTTTAATGAAATTAAACCAAAACGGTTAACACTCTACACAAAATTGTAATGCAGCAATCCTATTTTTCTTTGTACACAAGTTAAAGAATATAATGATGAATGAAATGAACCAAAATCTAAGAAAAAGTTCGAGATGCAAAAAAGTTATGGGTAAGAATAGAAATATATATGAATTTGTTTCATACATTCACACCTTAATTTTTCTAAAAACACCTATAAATGAAAAAGCATTTCACCAACAATAAAACTTTTGGTTCATTTCATTGCTCATATCATTTAAAACACACGCTGAATTATTTTTTGCAAATACCTCTATTAGTTTGTGAGGTATCATGTTAATGGTGAGAATTTTTATGAAAATTAAAGTTTTGAGAAAACTGAAGTTAAAAAAAAAACTTTAGTTGGAAAAATATGTGACCCTGGATGATAGGTCAGGCCTTCCTTTTCCTCGAAAACATAAACTGTTTGGGAAATAGAAAAGTCTGAGCTACAAGATATAACAATTAAAAAAAACTTTCACCAAACTGGTCGATAACTACATCGTTTTTTAACGTAGTCGGTTACCTTAGGGTTAATTATAACAAGCTATGCATTTAAAAAAATAAAAAAGAATATGAATATTCCCTATTTAAACATGTATGTTTAAAAACTGCATGATCTCATGATTTAACAAATACTTTTTAAAAAGAAAATTGATACTCACTCCTATGCATCGCTTCATTGTTTGTGTTTAGTTTGTTATATTTCAGTCCTACTTTAAAAAAATGAAACTTTTTTTTGGGGGGAGGGGAGTGCCCATCGTCTTGAATCTCAATCAAATACCGAAAAATAGACGACACATGAACAAAGTGCCAGATTTATTAAAGTTATGTGAGACACCACTGTAATGAGGACATTTCATTTTAAACTCCTAAATTAACTTCTCGTTTTAAGTCATATTAGGGCCGCGGTTGCCTGGTGGCAAGGTCTCGGCTTCGGAATTGGAGGGCTTCAGGTTCGAGACTCGATTCCACCGAAGAATTTTCGTGTAAGGGAGTCTCTTGCACGTTAAATCCTTCAAGCCAAACGGCCTCTCGCTGATGTGGTGTGGAGAAGGGGGGGGGCAGTTCAGGTGTCGTCCTCATCATCTGACTGCGGTTCAAAAGGACGAGGTCCGCACAAAATAGCCTTAGTGTTGCTTCAAAACGGAACGATACTATAACTAACTAAACTAAACTAACTATTTTTTTCTGTAACACCAATTAGAATACGACTTAACTACTTCATGCGCCACATTCGCTTGCATAGCCATTTTTTACAGAAGGGCACATTCACACGCCTCACAGATAGAACACAGAATAAAGAAAATAGCCCTAGTGTTGCTTTACAACAAGACGTATAAAAAAAACTTTAACAAAACAACAACCTAAAACTTGAAGTCGAATTAGGTACATTGTGGGGAAAATTTCCTCACTTGAAACTATTATCAGGCTATGAGTACGGTATGCAAATCAGTACAGCTGTTTCGAAACATACTGTGAGGCACATGCAAATTTGCAAACCAAGCAATTAATGAACCAGTGGTAAAGCGTTCGAGAAACAAAACCGTTGCACTCTTGATCTATCGTTTGATATGAATGCGTAGACCAACAGATTATCACTTACTGAACGGATTTTGTTCAAAAGTTGATATTAATCTATATTTTAGAACTTATCGCCGCTCAAAACTTTATAGATCTTATCACTTTGTAATTATCGAGTTTACTTGAACTCGAACGGGTAGACTTCGTGTGAACTAATTTCGTTCAAAATTTGATAGAATTTCTCGGATTTCGGTTCAAAATTAAATATTAAATTTCCGCAATCTCCCTCAAAGTATTTTTGAATTATCAAATTCACAAACAGAAGGTATAATTCCTTTTTTTTTAAATTAGAGAGGCCTAAAAGAAGGAAATTAATTCAAATCTAATTTTTTTTCTATTACAATATTATTATAAAAAAAAATCCAAAACTCCGTCCATGAAAATTCCAACAGAATCAAAGAATAAAATAAGGTATTATTATTAAAGTATAGAAGTATTAAGGTTAATTCTATGCAAAAACAATAATACACAGAAACAAAAACGCAGACAAGATGCCCAAACAGAAGGATTTGCAGTAAAAACTAGAATATGAGCAACAGATCTATAATAATAAAATTAAAAATAACAGTAGTAAAAAGCATTCAATGAAAACTGCGGAAACCTCTCCCAACTTAATTGAACTACTAGCCACTATTGCATAACTCTCGTTTCTGCGCTTTCTCTTGTTATAAGACCCGCGACAGAACGTCAAATGTTTGAGAACAAACGTCAGAACTCGAGTTCTAATGTAGCTATCTAAAAGATTCTCGAATATTCAGGATTTTTCGTTTTTGTCGCCATTGAGCGGTAGCGGGGGACTATTGACTCAGTATTCGTCATTATATTTGTAAAACAATCTTACTTGTTACGAATTTTATGCCTCCCGGTAGTCTGGTTGGTAGAGCATCTGTCTCGCAATCAAAAAGTCATGGGTTCTGTCCTCGTCTCAGCCAAAGACCGCTGTGTTGGTTTAGTTATATTAATTTAGTTTAGTTAGATTAACTTCCCGTTTTAAAGCTACACTAGGGCTATTTGGGGACGGAACTCATAATTTTGAAACAGGGTTAGATGACGAGGACAACACCTGAACTGGCACCCCCCTCTCCACACCCCGCCACACCAGCCGGAGAACGTTTGGCCTGACAGATTTAACGCGCAAGAGACCCTCTCACACGACGGTTCTTCGGTGGAATCGAGTCTTGAACCTGAAACCCTCCGGTTCCGAAGCCGAGACCTTACCAACAGGCCACCGCGGCGGCTAATGGCAATTGGGGCACGTTAAATATGTCGTGATTGCAAATTCCTCCATGTTCCCATAATAAATGATATCTCTGGGGGTACTGAATCAGGGATGAGTCGGTCTCTGATTTGGATCTAAATTCTAACTGGCGGATGGATGAATGACTGTATGTATGAATTCGACCGCCTCCTAAAAAGGGTTGTGTCGTGTGTGTTCGAGCAAAGTCGTACTTTTACCTTAACGGTACTCGTTAACGACGAAAGGAGTGCTCTTCTGTCTTAATTCGAAAGAGCTCCACTCATTCGGGCTTGGAATGATCAAAAGGCATTAGAAACTATCGTTTTAGAAATCTATCCAGTTTGAGAAAGTGGAAGGCTTACATATATTATGGATTCCTCTGAGATAAATCGTTTGTAAAACGAAAAAATTTACTTTTTTTTCTGGTTTTTGTTAACAACGAAAGGAGTGCTCTTCTGCATTAATTCGAAAGAGCTCCACTCATTTGGGCTTGGTTTAACCAAGTGGCATTAGACCCACCACCGCGAATTTCATTGCACAAAATGAATATAGTACAAATTTGTAACAATATTACACATTCTTATTCCATATGTAAAGTAAAGTAAATCGATTTAAATCCCTATCGATCAAATTTCCGTATCGATACTTTGTTTTTCAGGATACGCTCTGTCAATGTTTGCATGGCACAAGAAGGTTCCAGAAGAAATGATGGAAGAGTTCAGAAGTGATTTACTACAAGAGTTTTCAAAGTATGGAGGAAAGGAATCGAACGGACGCATAACTATTTATTACAGTTTAATGAATATCCTTGTTAAAAAACCTAGCTGAGCTACTTAATTTTTTAAAAAATAATGAAACGATTGAATGAATATTTCTCTTTAGGATGAATTTTGGACGAAAGAAATTTTTTTTGTACGTCTTTGTTTTTATGAATAATAATTTGTGCATACCGATAAGCACTGTAGATTTTTTTTCTTCTTTCGTACAAGAAATACACAAACAGATAGTATATATGTAATCATCAAAAGAAAAGAAAATCGAACTGGAAATTTTCATTAATCATGATTAAATTTTCATTTTCACCTTTAGGATTTCATGAGTCCAAAAAAATTATGGATTCGGAATTTTTAAACTATGTCTATAAACAAACAAACAAACAAAAAACACGTTTCAATAACGAAAAAAAAAGTTCTGAGGTAAATAGATGAAATTACATTAAATAAACAGGTTTCTATTAAATTTAGAACAAAATCCATTCAAAGGAATTATATAGCAGCCTGGTCAAAAGATAACGTTAAGTATAAAACAAAATAAGATAAATAAAATTCGGTAAACAAATTTAATATATTAAGTGCAAATATGTATTAAATCTAAAACCAAATCACTCAACGTGTTGACCGTCTATCGATCAGTACTTCCCAAACAGGTCAGCACCGTAACTCAAATATCTTAAATTTATGTAACTGTGTGATTACATCGTTATGTGTCATACTTCAAGTTTCAATTACTTGGCAAAAAGTGCTAGAAATACTGATTTGGTGTTCTGGTGTTAGCCGCACACCAACAATTAATCATCAAAGATAGCATGCCAACTCTTTCGTAACCACTATTCACCAATCGATTAATAGTAATCAACATATTCTTTATTAGAGGGAATATGAAAACAATACGATAGGAATACCCATTTGGTTTGTAGAATAAATAACAAAGGCCGATATAGCCTGGGTGGTAGCGCTCTCATCCGTTGGATAACAAAAGTTCAAACCCCGCTAGCAGAAGACTCTCCTTATATAAGGTGGCTGGTGTAAGTATATATATGTCATGGCCACAAAGTCCAAATAGTCGGCACCATTGGGGGTAATGGTTCAGTGATGACCATTCCCTGATTCAAGTCTAAATTACGATCTGCGGATGAGTAAATGAAATGCATGTATGAAGTCCGATCCATAAAAAGAGTTGTGACACATGAGTAGCTAAGTCGTAGTCTTAGCCCTAGATGGCGCTACTGAAATAAGAGACGCTGAAATTCTCGGCTTGAAATAGCTTTGTCAGCGGGCTTTTCTAGGACAAATGTCATAAGAAACAGTAACAGAATATATAGAAATAAGTTGTGGAAGGTGATGTTGGCTTAGAAAAGAATTCGGGACCTTTGGGTCTGAAGCCGTGTAACATAGCCACAGTACAAAAGCAATTAATTGTTCAGTCCTGTAGATGTTATCTGGCTTATTAAGATATCACCACAGGCTCACTCTCCAGTGAGCCGACGAAAGATATGCGTTGTTGTTGAGTGGTTGGTGTATGTAGCTGTTATGTCTAATGCGCAGTGTAGTTCCTATTAGGATTGACTTAGAAAATAAATGTAGGCAGTTTTGTTGATTGATGACAACGCAGAAGAAATAAACAATAACATATATTTAAACCAAAACAGCACAGCACAAAACATTCAACGCCTCTCCTTCGCCGTATTTTCAAAAAATCTCCTTCACTTCTTGTTGCCACTTCCGAAAAAGGAAACTTACCTCTCACGGAGTTTGATCGTGACGCAACACGCAGTACCCACCTTTGTTTGACGAGAGGAGAACTTTTTTTGTCACGCCAAGCGTTATGGCGAGCATGCGTGAATTGTTGCGTCAAGTGAGTCTAACGACTTTGGTTGTGGGTAGATGGCGCCACGACAGTTGCATGAAGGTTCATTGTTCGAGGTCACCATGTGGAAGGTGATGTTGACCCAGAATAGAACTCGGGACCTTTGAGTCTGAAGCCTAGTAACATTGGCCACAGGACAAAAGCAATTGCTCAGTCCCGTTGATGTTATCTGGCTTAAGATATCACCACAAAGTCTTCAACATTTTTCTTTCATGACTCTGTATTACCCACAATAAAACATGATGATTTTGAAACGTAAAGTAATAAAATAAAACTATTAAATAACCGTTTGCCTCAGGAAATCATCTGTTTCTACAGAAATATTCGTTACATTTACTTTCAGATAAATCGTCTAGATATCATTTCATGTCCACGTTTGATATTAAGGTCATGCTATTTTAATTTCTTACTCAAGTTCTGTTTATTGTATGCCTGAATCTTTCTTAAAAAGATAGTGTCATAACATCATAGCACTATTAAAATTGCAAAAATCTAATTCATCTGCCTTCTAAATTTCAAGATAATTGTTTGACAACGAAATTAAAACCCTTCATGCTTTTGGAGCATGCATTAAGATGGGTTTAATTCGTCAAAATAGAGGTGAGAGGAAAAGATTAGATGTTTACATTTACCAATAAAACTCGGATTACTCACAGACTGAATTTTAAAAAATACGGTCAGGAACGATACGACATTCAATGCATATGAAAAAAAAAAGTATCTAACAGGATGAAAAAAAAAAAAAATGACAAAGAATGCAGGAAATGTGCTTATCATTTCTCCCCTTCACAAGATAGAATTGTTGAAAAGTGATCGTCTTGGAACACTGAAACAAACAGTAAAAGTTCACTTTTATTCGCATTATAAACAACATAGGTATTTAGTTTAATTTTTAATTAAAATTTTTGTAATAAATTTCTTTTATGTGCACATTTCCACCATATATATGTGCTGAATCTAATATCTAAAGGTCAAACAGTTTAGTACGTAGAATGCCAACACAAGGTGGCTCATTAAAAAAAAAAGAAAAAATCTGTAGCAAGTCTTGTTCCCCTTCATTGAGAGTGCAGTTTAAAGCAGAGTAAATTTTCATCCTTTCTTAAGAATTGAAGAATTAGGAAAGAGGCTTAAGCTTCCAGATTAATGAGCTTTAAAGAAATGTTCGAGTTTGAATTTCTGGCACAAGATCTTGATATAGAATATGCTGTGCCGAAACAGTTTAGAATTTCTCAATTAAGATAAAAATAGTTTAATATTGTAGAATATGTAACTGACTGTTTAAACTAATCAAATGGGAAAAGAAGGAGAAAGTTATTAAAACTAGTCTTTAAACTTCATGTAAAATCCCCACATCTTTAATATAAAAAAAAAAATGTTAGGAAGATGTGTCTCACCCAATAAAAAATCCAGTTAAAATTGTTGGAATTTAAAATGGTTATATCGAAAGTCAATAAAGCAGGTGCATTCTATTAAAATGTGATGTACTGTTAAAATAATTTAAAGAAATGTTAAGGTCTATCTCACATTACTGTAGAAAGATAGTTCAGAAATTAAATCAGAAATATGATTCATAGACAAGACAAATGCCAGTGATTATTATGAAATTATGATGGAAGCATGGCAATTATGATTTTAAAAAATACCATGCTTGTACATAAATTTTAATAGTAAATTATTATTTACTGATTCAAGAGTGATTTTTTTTAGTCATTCATATTTGAAAATGTTACATGAAAAGCTAATATCTTTCTCTTAATTTCTAAAATAATGCACTAAATAAATCTATGTATTAAAAATGTATTTTGCAAATCAAAATGGTAATTCATGATGAAAACAATTTTCAGATGAATGATACACTAATTATTTTTATAATATTAGACATTAAAAACACTTTGAATCAAAAATATTTTTTATTTCATTACAAAAATCTTCTTTCAAGTATTACAAAAATTGCAGGCACAAATTGGACTTCTTTTTATGTTCTTTTAACAAAAATATTTTAATAAATCAAAAATAATATCTCAAAATATGGTTCCTAAAATTTGACAATTTTTTTAAAATATAAAACATATATATATACCATCCTAGAGTAATGGTGGCAAACATTTTATTATCAAACAACACATTTATAAAGATTCTAAATGACAAAAACTGGAATGAAGATCTTGAAGTATAATGATGATGAAAATACTAAGTAACCATTATCACTTAAGTCAACAAGAAAAAGTTTTCAACACAGACAATGTGAAATCAAAGCATAAATCTTGGATTTAATCATCTTTTGTCTAAACAGAACTCAATAGTATTTTAATATTTCCTTTAATTTCAATCACTTAAAAAGGTTAAATTCCTAAAAGAATGTAATTCACTATATTTTCTTGAGATATCACTAGTGAAAAAGGACGTCTTTGATTTAATAATAAAAAAATTATAATCTACACAGATATTATTTCTTGTAACTAAATTATAGAGTAAATATGCCAGTGATTATAACTTTAATACATTTCAAACTATGTTGCCTTTTTATACAATGAAAAACTGTAAAAGTAATTATAAAAAGATACATTTTTACAAAGAAACAAAAACTAAATCAATACAAATATTTCAAAAAAAAATTAAATGATATAAAATAATCTTTACATAATATCTGTTCAAGAAACCTTCTTAAGTAGTAAAAATAATCTGAAATGTTTTCAACACTTAGCAGTATAATTAATGTCATGATTAGCAATTTCATTGAGAGGGAAAAAACATGCCTTCGAATTCAAAAACTGTAAATAAAACACTTCACAATTTTAATCTACCAAGGTACTTATTTCTCCAGGATCCAAGATACAAGTAACCTTTGTGTTCAAATGCTTCAGAGAGGTGAGTGATTTTTCCAGATGGTGAATGGAAACTTCTCAAGATATTTCCCTTGTCATCAAATTCCAGTACAAGCCCGTAGTCAAGCAAATAATCTGCTATTAATCGACCAGTTAGAAGCTAGGGGGAAAAATAACTTATATTAAAATAATAAAAATTGTGGAAAAGTTCAGAAAGATTTTTTTTAAAATGGCATTAAAAAAACCTTTTTGGTACATGCTTTTTAAAAAAAATCATAGCTACTAAGAGCTGGCAATTTTAACATAATATTAAAAGAAACAAATATACCCAAGATTCAAAAAACCTTGATGAAATAAAAGCATCTTAGTTATAACAGAGTTTAGCGATTATGGTGTAATCTACAAATGCAGAGAACATAAAAATAAAAACTACTAACCTTTTAAATTTTAAAATTAATATAATAAATTCTGATTATATGTGAAATTCAGAAATGATTAATTGAAGATAAATATTAAAATATTCCTTGCTTAAAGTAATTAATAACAAGAAGTAATAATTTAAGAAAATGAAAAAATATTTTAAGGAGAAATGCAAGGTTAAGGAAAGTAGATATTTACGAAGTTAATTAATTGATTGAGTGTATTACTGATAATCTACTTCTGGATGTCCATCATATAATGTATATAATCTGTATCTCATATTTGACAAAACATACATTGTTGACTTAATGCCAAACAGATTATATTATATTATATATATATATTTGTACGAAGTATATACAGAATATTATCCAAGATTTTTGTAGATAATATTGTAGGATTCTCATTAAATGCATAATTAAATATATAATTACTACAAAACTAAACTAAAATTTGTAAGATGATTTTAGAACTTAGTTACAAAGAAAGTATTGGTTTTAACTCAATGGTATTTTGAGGTTAAGCTAATTTGCAACTTCATCTGAAGAGCATTATTTTTTTATTACAACATGAGCAAGGGTCAAAATAGAATACTATGTTAAAATCTCTTACTATTAGTGATTATAGCTGTTCCAGAATTTTTACAAAAATCAAAATCTGACTTGTCTATTTTTACTGTAAGAGATAATAATAAGAATTTTATACATATTTAGTTATGAGACACTGAATTACTTAATGTTTTTCTCTGATTTAAGTTATCAAAAACATCACGAAATTAAACTATAATTTCAAACACAATATTAATAAACAAACATTTTAAAACAAAATTATCTTTGAAGATGATTCAATAAACATATAAAAATCTTATTCAGATATATTTTACCAAGCATAATAACATATGCAATAGCTTTGATCATGAGTTGTTAAAGGGTTATAACTTCACTTTAATTAGCTAAATTATAAAAATTATTTTAAGGATGCCTATTTTGTCTATTAAAATGAACATTTATTATCACAAATATAGTTTATATTTTAATTTACAAAATAAATATACACAGCCGATTTCATAATATTAGACAGAAAGTTACTTCTACTTAAAATCAAATGCAAAATTCCCAGTTTTAGGTACACTAGATACTTCAAAGAACACTAAAATAAATCTTACCTCAAAGCCAATTTCTTTAGCTCGTTTGTCTGGCACAAATTTCAAAACAGTACTTATGGGTAAAGTAGTTAATCTATGAATATGAAGAAGCAAAGATCGCCAGTAAGGTTTATCACTAAATCGATCAAGCAAGGTTGGATTTTCCTGAGATCGAGCAGTTGCCACAGTAGCCCAATAACCATTTTTACTACGCTTCAAGTTGTCAGGCTCTCCAGGTAATAACATAGGAAGCTCTTCATTCAAACCTTTTTTGGGACCACTAATATGATACCTAAAAAAATTTTTTTTTAATGAAATCTGTCACAAATTTCAAGTTATCATGTGAGAACATTATTTTTTATCAATCTTAATTAAGTCATTAAACAGTTAACATTGGTATAAAACAATCACGAGACCTCTCTCTCTCTCTCTATATATATATATATATAATGATAATTTTTTAAAACTTTCTCTTTTATTTGTTCTATTTGGAAAACAAACTTTAGGAGCTAGACTGATTTTCAGATAAGGGGGAAAAATCATACACAAACAATCGTAAATAATGACACTTAAGTTATCTGAGTCTCGTGATTGTCTCAAACTAGTTTAAACTGGTCAATATCTTAAATTAATGGACAATTTGTTAGAATTCAGAGAATGCATAGTTTGAAAATATAGTTGCAACTTTAGTTGACAAAAAAAAATCTGCAAATGGTATTAACAATGTTAGTTAACACAGATAAATATTGAAAACTAAGACACTACCACTTATTTGATAGAAATCTTTCATGAAAAGTCTTAATATAAATTTCTAAATTTATTACTTAATTTTTGTAGCTAATTTAGCATTTCATAATTATTTTTTTAAATGTGCATAAATTTGGCCTTAATTTTTTTTAAACATAAAAAAGATAATAATTGAAATTATATTTTACATAGTTAAATTAAACAAGTTGAAGTATTTTTAGATACTCACTTAAAGACTTTATTTTGCATTGCTTCAGCAACCAATATAGCATTTCCATCATGACTTAAAACTACACCATTTGGGAAGGCAAGATCTTTCAATATAACAGATACCTTTTTTGTCTTCAAGTTGAATTTAAGCAATCTAAAATATAAAAATAGCAGAGTTAAAAATAAATAAAAGCAATCACATAATTCAACCCTAATTACAAATTGAAGATATTGATCTTCTTTATTTAAATCAAAATTTAAAACAGAATTTACATTAGGTATCTTAAGTTTAATAGTTGCAGAGCTCCCATAAGAAACAATAAAACAAAATAGTACTTAAAAAATTATTATAACACTCAAAGACGACTAATTTATCAAACTATGAATGAACTTGCATGTATTTATCATTATACTTGTATAATGTTTGAATGAATGAATCTGCATTTGTCACAGTTTGTAGTAAATCTGAATAACTAAGACATATATGCCAATAAATATTTAAAGGACTATCATCAACAAATGATATAATAAAACTACTATACTATATATTTTAATTATTAATTATAAATGTTTATATATATATATATATATATATATATATATATATATATATATATATAAACTTTTTTGAATCAAATGTCATGCACACTTCATATTAATACAGTAATAAGTAACTCAGAAGTATTTATTAATTTGAAATTGGGTTTAAATTTAATTTCAGTCTGATACAGCAAAGCAAGTTAAACCCAGTTTCTTATGGGAATCAATATTACATTAATGTATAGTAGTAATAGTAAAAATAGTAGTCATAACTAAAGTGTTTTGTACGATAACAAAAGAAAATTTATTTCAAATACAGCTGTTTTTTTTCTTAAAGATGGTTATAAATCAAGAGCTTTAATATCAAGTGATGTTTCAAAAACCATATAAAGATTCCAGTTCCTTTCACAATTATAAAGTTTGAATTTTTTTAAACATTTTTAATGTAAATAATATTACTTTTTAAAAATTTAGTCTTTTCTTGTTTATAGTTAATTTAAGCTGAAGTTTTTCTGGAACTATAACTATTTTTTAAAAAAAATGTGAAAAAAAAAATGTTATTTGGAAATGAGGTGGGAACAAGAAGCCCTCTCTGCTATAGAATTATTATATATATTAAGAATATTTATTATGAATATTTTTTTCTGAACTTTGAAAAAAAATTATTTTCTAAATCATGTAGGACTTTAAAAGATTAAATATACATACCGGCCTGAAGTATCATGCTCAATAATGCTCACAATAACATGACTGATATTCCACCGAGAACTCGACTGAGTGATATAAAGATTTTCTTCCTTATCATCAAAAGTCAAAGAATTCAGAAGAGTCAGGGGAAAATCCTCAACAATAGTTTTTGCAGGCAAAATGTTGACCTTTTTACCTGAAAAATTTCAAAACTATCATGCTATGATCTCAATCATATAGATGTATTATAAAGCTGACATAATGAACCAGATTTCTTATAGCGCAACACCATTCTTATCTCCCAAAGAATTGTAAATATTATCGACTATTTCCTTTCTGAGATGAAATAAATGGGGATAAACTTCAGAGGTATTCTGAATTTTAAAAAACTAATCCTTCTGCTACATAAGATGGAAATTCATATAAGTTAGGATACTAAATATACACGAGTTTAATGCCAACTAATTCTGCTTAAATATTCAATTTAATAACTAGTTATTTCTCATACTTGATATATATCACATTCTAGATCAATAATTATTAAAGTACTGTTGATTAGACCTAAAAAATTAGTGTCAAAAGGAGAATGAAGCTTTAAAGACTAAGTGGTACATTTTATATATCAACGCATATGTAGAATAGTGATTGGGGTTATCGAGGCGCCGAGCCCCGGCAGGGGCTTATCCTCGTTCATGGAAGAATATGGAAGGCATGGCGGTCCATATCTTGCCATGATCGTCTTCAAAGTGTCTGGAAAAATTGAAACAATGCATATGTAGAGGTAAAACAATCTCTTTATAGTCCTCAAGCAAAAAGTTAATTCTGATTAAATCTGAATAAATGAATCTTTCATACATTATGCGAGGATAAATAGTTAGTCTAACAAGTTTCTAATTGTTTCTTTCAATTGTAAATAATTATTTTTATTTAATTATACAGATAATTTAAAAATGATAATCATGGTAATAATAACTGAATATTAAATTTGAATACCTGTATTTATATCAATACTAAAAAGTCCAAGATAAGCATCTGCAACAAAAAGGCGACCTTCTTTATTGAAAGTCATTCCCAAGGGCCGTCCACATATATGTTCTTCAAATATTCCCTCTAAAAATGACATAGTAAAAATGAAAATCCAATTATTAAATTATACAGATATGTAAAATAATGATCATGTGGGGATATGTGGCATTTTTAAGTAAAGAAATAAACTTTAATCTGTACATATTTTATGTCTTTCATGCCTCTTTTATAATTTTTACATTAAAAGAGTACAAGAAAAACTAATGAAACAGATTTAAAATTTTGAATATCTATAAGTACAGGAATAATTTGACAAAAATAAAGATTGAACTTATACAATAGGTACCAATAAAATTTAGACAAGAAGTTGATGTTAGAAGTAAAAGAAAAAGCATGTTTCTAAAATTAGATTTTGTTTATGGCTTATAGATATTTCCATGTAGTATCATGACTGCTCAGCAAAAAATACAAATTAAAGAAACATAAATAATTTATCCTTTACTTATAAAAATACAATTTTTTTTTTTTTTTTTTTTTTCAAATGTAGTAAAAATTATTTTATGACTTTAATCCGTAGATCAGGGTTACCACTCAAATCTGAAGGAAAAAATCCCCATGTATGTATAAAAGCATTTAAGTACTAATTATAATGCAATAAGTTTTAAAGTGGAAAAAGCAATAATTTCTGTAATAAATAAGGCAGGATATTTTGGTAAGGTATAATACATTTTTTAGCTATTTCACTTCCAGTGACATATGTGAAAATATTTCCAATATCATTGCATGTATTAAAGGAAGAATATGAAGCAACAAGTTTTTAAGCCAATAAAAATTCAGTTTAAAATTATTATTCTTGAACTAAAAAATTTGAAATCAGTCGAACATTCAATTTTACATATCTTTTCCTATATTCCTTATAACTTTCCTGTTAGACACAAGGTATACACAAAGACATTTCTTGTTTGGTAAACAGTTCCCTCATAATGCAAACAGTGGTTAGTCAATTCTATTCCTCATATTCTTATTCAAAGTCCTAATTTTACATCTCATCAATTAACTTATTTTCATTCACCTATTTTAAATTTACAGACTTGGTGGGCGAGAAACCTCACGCAAAACTTTGAGTTTTTAAAAGCAACTGTTTTTTTTCATAACATTAAAGAAATTTTTTTAACCTTATGCCAAATCATAATAAGTTACAGATCTTAATTTTTGACATTTTACAATGGATTCTTGTTTTATTTACTTTTTTTTATACTAGAACTGTTTAACAATTCCTGTAGATGGAGCAGCCTGTCCTAAACTGGACCTTGTGCCCATAAACCACACCATACCACCCCTATATTCCTTTTATCCAATATCGTGGATGACTCCTTGGAATTGGCAGGCAAGTCTTTATTAAAAAGCAAGTAGTTTTCAATGAATGGATTTTGCATAATTTCTGATAGCCATTCAGCAAAATCAGGTATGATTTTTTTATCCATCCAATTCATTTTAACTACGGATTTTTAGCAGCTCATTGTTAGAAAAAAAAACTATCCACTCTACTTTAAATAAATTCATAGTTTCTCAAATAGCAAGCAAAACAATCAATAACTCAGTTATGGTGGATTAAACAGCATCATGCTACCTCTACAATTTGAAATATTCCTGCCTAAGAAATCTATTCTTTAATACAGTTACAGAAGTCTTGTGCATGCTCATTAGTTGCAATTAAGGAGTCTCATAGAAAAAGAACAATTGTCGAACTAATCAAAACTGGACTGGAACTATGCGGAAAAAAAGAGGAGATCTTCTACATTACACAATCAAGAATGGCATTCTTTCATTTTTGGAAGCTATGACTATAATCGTGTAATTTTCAGATTTCAGCATTTTTTTTTTAATAGGAAAAAAATAATTAAAAACCTTATATTCATTGCATTTTTCTAGTTTTCATGAAAAGTTTCAAATTTTGCTGCATTTTCTTGACTTTTTTTAAGGTGATTTTCAAAAATGCAATAATGGCAATTTTAAAGTTGCATTTTAAAATAAAATGCATTTTGACTCCTGCCACAATGAAACAAAATATCTTCAATCATACAAAATTATTTTAATATTAACATTTGGTTTATAAAATTTTAAATGACAAGGATCATTTCAAAATTCACAAAAATGTAATTTAGTATATAAATTTTTATATAGTCATGCCATGTGAAAGTGTTTTGTATTTTATATGTTCAACGCAAGTAACTGCATGACAGTCATGATTGTCAATTTTAGAACTAATGATCAAACACATATACAAAAGGTCAAACTGCAGATACCTTTTCAGAAAGGTTTTAAGTGCACTTAACATCCATTTGCAATTCAGTAAAAATACAAATTTATATACTTAATAATAGACCATTTTATGAAAAATATGATGCAATCATGATACAGATATTTAATCTATTAAAATCTTGATGAAATAATGTTTGAATATGCCCCAAATTTGAACTGATATAAGATAAAATGTTTTTCCTCCACTTAAATTTGATCACTGGAAAGTTGCTTAGAGAATCAATTTTGAGTTTTTTTATGCTTTTTCTATTAATGCCATATATGCCAGGCTCACAGGTGAATATCGAGATTGCTCAAAAAAAATGTTGGCTTTTTCCATACACTTTTATTATTTTTTTCCTATTTTACAGACATAAAAAACAAAGATAAAATAATAATAACAGAGAGAAATGTTTTTGAAAAAAAGCTGATGAAAATTTAAATAAACAAAGATTCTGAAATACATCCTGAACTAAAGATGGCATTTCTAAATTTGCAAGCAACTGAAGAGATTCCATTTCTATAAAATCAATCACACAAGGGTAGAAAAAATGAACACAACAAAAATAAACTAAATGATACATTAAGTTTAATTGTTAACCAAAAAACATTTAGATGTATTCAAAGTGTATTTATATGCGAGAGAGGGAAGAAAAGTAACCAGAAACAGCTAACTAATTGCTAAATTTTCAATTGCCATTATGGGCTTTCTATAAATAACATAAAAAGCATTAGAGATAATATGTATGAGTAATAAAATTAAATTGTCTGCAAGTAAAACAATATCTACTTGAACTTTAACTCAAGCTTATCACATGTAATCTTTTCCATGATAATGAAATTTTAACAAGTATCAAATGTCAGAAAAAAGTAATTCCAAAGCAATAATATTTTCTTACTGGACAGATATGGAGATAATTCAGACAATTCTTAGAATTACTGCAGAAAGAACTCAAGTTAAAAGAAAATATAATTCAACTTCACATTATAGATGCTCAAAAGTTAAAGATTCCTCCTTGTTTCTAACCACAAAGAGAAAGGAACTGTAAATCTATAAGTTGTGTTACATATAACATTGAATTATTAACTCAAATGATAAGAATATATTAAATACATATATATATATTCTTATACAACAAATTTTTGCTTTTAAAGCTGTTATTATACTAAAAATTTCCTCATAAAAATTATTGCATTACATTGTTTATGAAACTGTTTTACATAGATATATCAAATAATAATGTCACTCCTCAAAAAAAAGGGGGGGGGGAGAAAAAAAAAGAAAGAGCTATAAAAATTTTTTTATGGAAGAATTCTAATATTTTGATCACTAACAAATATATTAAAATGCAGGAATTCTGATATCAATATTTTATAAGGCTTATATCCTTTCATTCTTTATATAAGTGTAATTCTTTTAATTGAAAACTATCATTCATGTTTTCAGAACTATTTAACATAAAATTTAAAACTAACTTCAAATTGCATCACCCTTCATAATTTCCTTCAGAAACTATGAAGGATTAATTAAAATACAGTGGTAAATTTTCTAATTAATTCTAAAATTATATCCAATAACAATGCCATTTATTTATAAAAATAAACTTTTTTTATTGAATTAAAAGTTTGCAAATTAAAAAAAAATTTCACAAAAATAATTATTGAAAGCATTCAATCATTTAATAAAATCATACAAAATTAAAACTTCACCGTGCATATGTAAAATATGACAGAAATGAACATTTTCTCCATATACAATTAATACACTATCTATCCAATATTGTCAAAAGAAAATTTTTAATTAGAGGAAAGAAAAGTAGTGCATGGTATAGAATTATTTCAATAATATATAGTAATAGTTCAGAATGATTATAATTTTGAATATACATGAAAAATAATAATAACTTACCACAATCTTTACCAGTACGGGTAATTGGTACAATTTCTTTGTCTGTTATCCTGACAATTCTTCCATCTCCTAACCCAGTATAGAGTTGTCCTAAATTTATATAAAAATCATATATTAAAATGTGAACAAATATGTTTGCATACTTCATTCTAAGCAAAGGGGGGGGGGTAAAATAATTCAAAAAAGTAAATAAAACTTTTACAAAAAGTCCTTGGATTAAGATGTTTAACACTGGCTTTTAATAATTTAAAGCTAAAAATATTAACATTTTTAATTCTTTAACATTAAAACATACAAATGTTTGTTTTTACCTTTGTATTCAGCAAATGATTCAGGCCAAAGAATATTATTTTCGTGAAGGCGTTCTGCCTTATCTAATAATTCATTAGCTGCTAAACCACCACTAAATTTTGCAGGAAGCTCAGAGCTAAATATATATAAAAAAAAAAGAAAATGAATGTAAAGGAACTTGCTTAGAAGAATCTATATTATACAAAAATAAATATTCATTTCTTAAAATATAAGGAAAGATAATTCTAAAAACCCTTAAAAATTGATCAGCCTGTAGTATATTTTAAGAAGAAATATCTGATAATATAAGTTTGTAGCAATTACCTCACAGTTGTATGCTTTTGGTGAAGCATAAAAAAATCATTCCACATGAAATTCAGAGATTTTACTTTTTAGTAAAATGGATTCATTATTTCACACTATTGGACTCTCAATTATAAATAAGAGATGAGTACTAATTATAAACTGTTAAAAGGTTGAATCAATAGTTTATTAACTCCCAGATAACTTATACACCCACTAAGCACATATACAACTGTACTTAATTTGATTAAGACTTTATATTCATCACTGATTTATAAATTTGGCTTTGAAAATTTTCTTTTTCTTGATTTTATAGGTATTTAGAAGATAAATTCAAAGAATTGAAATAAATATAAATGAGAATTGAAAGGTTTGATACAAAAAGGAGATAACACCAGTGATTCAAATTTGCAGAAAACATGTGGTAACACCAGGAGCAACCTACATATTGCAACAAATTAATGAGACAAACAGATACAGTACTTGAGTTAATGCAAAGACTAATGATTGGAGCTATATTTTCCTGATATTAAATGAACCAAGTTTTATTTTATAACATGATAATACATGTAACTCCAATTTTCCCTAATTGGAGTTTTGTCTTTTTTGCAACAAACTCTTCAATTATTTTTTAAAAAATTTAAATGACAAATAAAAATGTTTTTAAAAAATTTGCAAGCAAAATATTTAAATTTAATACTAAAAAATTGTTGCTTGATGTTTTAGTACAATTAGTATAAAAAAAGAATTTTATAGATTAATTTAACCAAACTGATTTTTTGTACTTTCCTTTTAATTAATACAGTATTAAGTTTTTAATCTCTAAGCCAAAATACTTCTATCTAACTTCAACAATCTGATTATCTATAGGAAATTTATCCTACTTTACATTTTTTTAAAAAATTTCTTATTTAGTATATTTGAAAACTTTCTCCAAATGATCCATCTGCAGGATGTTGTCTTCTTCCAATAATATTTAACAGAACATCTGAAACTAACTCAAAGAAATCTTACAGTAAATTAAATTTGTTCATTTCTATCAGAAAATGAAATCATGAATTCATTGAAATGAAATGAAATCATTGAATTCTATGAATTCAAGCTTTGATATTGCAAGATTTTACAGTTAAACATTAGTTTTTTTTTAAAGCTAAACAATAGAAATGTTTATTTAAATGCATCAATACTTACTGGCATTTACTGCTATAATTCTTAATAAATCATTAAAAGTTCTTTGATATTCAGATATTTCATTCCGCATCAAAATTTAAAAGTTTCTACATTTAAACTTTGGCATTTGCTCCCGAACATACTTGTTTTACAGTGAGTTTTTTTCCACAATATAATAAGTTCGGAAGAAACATCAATAAATTAGCCTCCTTTATATTATTATTCTGACAACTAACCAGTTTATAAATATTAATGATGTTTAATTTTAGTAAAACTCATATAATTTATTCATGATTCCTCCCAAAAAATACTTTATGCATAAACTGCGATAGACACAAAACCATTTAATTCTGACAGCCTTACATTTAAACAATTAACTGTACATAAGAACCTCACAAAAGAAATCAAGTTCTATGATATTACTGATCCATTATAAACAAAACTGTTATGTTAATCTACAATGCACATTGCCTTTCACAAATATAGTAATTTTCACATGAAAATTGCTCAGTTAAACAAAATTCTGTATTCATTTTCAGCAATGAAATGAAAAATTGTACAGTTAAATATTTGATTAAGTAATTAGCTTTTATTGTAACTATGAAATACATTTAGAATTTTACACAATAATTAGACATCATTAAAAAATTTTTTTTAAATTTTAAAATGATGTAAAAAATTTTTGTGTAAACTATTTTCAAACATTTATAATTTTTTTAAAAAAGCTCCAAGGTATGTATTTCCATTCCTGAAGGCCCATATGAACTAAATTTGGTAACTAGGTAAAATAGACTGTCCTGTAGAGCATAAATACACACATTTTTTTTTCTTCTTTTAATCATAAGAGAAAAATATTTAAAAATCCAGTTTACTTAACTATGATCAATTTTCTATGATCTTAAAAAGTCATTTAAAATAGTAACAATAGGAAGTCTCAGTTCAATCTACCTTATTCATTATGAGAAAAATATTGTCAATATTTCTATAAAAACTAACTTTATAAAATGTTTTTTAAATTCACAATAATGAATATTTATTTTAAAGTAAAATTATGAATATATTTATTTACATCACAATTTAAACTATTATTCTATCCCCATTATATAACTGTTTGCAGTCAAATCATAAAACTTCATTCTGACAATTATATCAATGACAAAGTGGATTTTGATTTACCAATAAGTTATCTTTACTTGAACTATACAGTTCTTGACCTCGAAAGTGTCAGTATACAAGTCTCACCCTGATACACTCATAATGTAAGCTTTAAAAATAATTATTTTCTTAGAACTGCATTTAACATGTCTTGAAGAGTTATTGAAAGCAATGCATAATTTAAACAAAATAATAAGAAAAGCAGCCAAATAGGGAAACTTACGTATATTTGACAGGATTGACTTGTTTGAAAAAATCTGAAGTGAACACATATACCAACACAGCAATGAGAACTACAAATAAGTTCCACATGATTATTGTACCTATTAAAAAATAAATAAAAAGGTACTATAATAAATGATGATTAACAAATAAAAAATAAATTATTATACAAAAACCAAATCTTTTCGCATCAAACACTTTTAAAAATTAATACACAGTCAAACCTTATTATAACAGAAAATACACTCAGCAGTCAAACAAGACACAAATTCTTATCTTTTTCAAAATTTCGGTTAGTTGCTGATAACAGAATTACAGTTATATTTATTTATTTTTTTAATTCTTCCAAGTAAAATAATGGTATGTTTTCAACATAAATAATTAAAAACAATAGAGTACAGACACAAATAAATCCCCCCTTAAGAAATAAAAGTTTAGTTACTGCATTAACTTACAAAGATCAATGCACCTTTCGAATCACCACCGACACCGACTGCACTGACACATGACCGCCGGGTAAGAAAACAAAACTAACAACAAAAAAAATTCTGATCTTGATAAAGTACTTTAAATTTTCTTTAATTAAATTACAATATAATTTTAAATAAAAAAATTAAATTTTTATATAAGGCTTTAATTATTGTGCTCAATTAATAGGGACTTCAGATGAATTTATTTTAATGTTATTTTCAGCAAAAGCAAAGTTAAAAAAAGGAACTGGGAACTTGTTAGATTTGCGATTCATCAGTATTTATTAACTGCAACTTCGCGCATTTACTGCGCTCCCGCTCTATAAGAAAACTTTCGTTTTCAAACTTATTGAAATTTTGCTGTATATATGCTATTAAATTTTTATGTTTTTCAAAAATAAGAGGTAGTAATAGTATCAAAATAGATTTTTTTACTGTATTGAAACTGTAATTTATTTCCATTACAATTCATTAAAACGCTTTTTTATGTTAATGTAATTAAAAGATATCTTAGTTTCAGACAGCCCAATAATTCAAATGCTTCAGAATTTAAAATTCATAACTGCCAGTAGCTGATTGAATATGAAAAAAACTTTTACATTTTTTTATTTGCTTCAATTATTTAGCATTTTAATTAATATTTATTTTAATCATACTTTGTGATTAAATACACAGCAATTTCAATTAAATGATGTGTAATTAATTAAACAAAGGTTAAAAGCTTAGATGAAAATACTTAGTTACTTTTATTCATAAAAATTATAAATATTCTGCTGATTTTTTACTACTTTGCTAGATATTTAGAGGCATTTCATTTATGTTTCATTAATTTAAGTCTTATTAAGTATGTATATTTTCATCGGAGTTTGAAGCTTGTGAGAAAATGGTTGATACACCATTTTTTGAATAACCATAACAAAAAATAATAAATTAAAAAACCCTCTCATTAATTACTGCTGAAATAAGTACATTAACAGCATTTTTTTAAACATAATTCAGCCATAAATTTGGCAAATGTATGTGTTCAAATTTATATTGGCTGCAAATGAATATTTAATTTTTTAACGTATCTCTGGGATTAGTTATAATAATGCTGAATAACAGTGAGATTTCTGTTAGTGTGTAAAGTATTAATTTTCTTTGTAATGCATTCATCTTTTTAACAATCAGTTTAGATGTGCAAGTATTGATATTTTTGATATTTGATCTATGTGCAAGTATTGATATTTTAGAATAATAATAATTATTATTCAGTCTGCTTATGGGCTAATGTACTGGATATTGTAGGTAGTTGTTTTCTGTGCTATAACTTTTAATTTCACCTTATTAAAACTTGCCAAATAAAAAATTAATTTATAATTAAAATGATTAATTACAAATTAAAATGAAGCTTAATCTGATTTAAAAAATGTTTTGCCTTTTTTTTTTTGCACTGTTATCTCATAACCATATATATTTAAAGAAAATGAAGTGTAAAATTCATTCCTTTATGAATAATTATTAGATTTCTTGAAGCTATTTTTATTGTAACCCATTTCATTTTCTTCCTCATTTTATTACTTTATTTTTTTCCCTAGATCTGATAATGGCAGCTGAATTCCATCGTAAAACAGCTGCTTTATTTGAAGAATTTAAAAAGAGGTAATTTTATCAATGATACATAGTAAAATCTATATAGTTTATTTATTTAGTTGCCTTTAAGCATCAGCTTGTTCACCAGAATATTAATGATTTTAAGTTATATAAAACAGTTAAATTCTTATGTATAATGTGACATTCATGATTTTTCCATCAATGTATTTTGAAGTTTCAGATTCTGAAAAATAGGTAAACTGTGTTATTTCAATATATCCATTTTATTAAAATATTTATGAACTCCCACAATATGATTAAATCAAATAACATTACATTTGTAATTATTCATGTTATCTAACATCTAATGCTCAGTTTTATTAACTTCATTTTCTTTGCTTTCTTATTAAATAGCCCTTGACTCTAACATTAAAGTAATGTTGCTACTTCCTTGTAACAATATGTTAAGTGAATAAAATATATTAATAAAAAAATTAAAGAATAGCTGTTGTAGAGAATCTTTCTTTGCATTTGATATGTGCTTGAAGGTTTTGTTCATGCATCGCAAAAATAAAGAGAGAGAGAAACAAAATAAGAAGGTAATAATTCATAGTGACATTTCTAATCTGATAAAACTATGTAGAACCTTCATTTCTTAATTTCCAACAGTGAAAGAAAACACGTATACATACACATAATTAAATAACTGAAGAAAAAGTGAAAACAGTTTAAATTTCTTTGTGAAGAGATTCAATATGATATTGATGATCAATTAGCTGTAGAAAATTGTTGAAATTCATGAAAAAAATTACACAGTTGATTTTGTATCAATAATTTTTTTCTTTCTGTTTTTAGATGGAAAAATTATTCACATGTGCTGTATATTTTTATAAGTTATTGATAAAAATATCCAGATTTGCTTAATTTTTATTAATCAAATTTGAAAAAGTTCTCTGTGGTGTGTTATCCAGGGTATGGGAAAGTTGATCCTTGATCTACAAAATTTAGTATATCTCAGTGTAACATTCTATACTCGGAAGTGCCAGCACGTGGACACACCATCACTTTCATTTTTAGCTGAGATTGTTTTTGACAAATCAGTATTTCAGACTTGTGACAACTTATTTAATCTTAAAGAAATAGTGACTTTCAAAACAGTGCAAAATATGATTAATTTCAATTTTATTTTTCTTATCTTTGATTTCCCAATTTTTTTTCCTTGATTTATTGTTATTAGTTTTTTTTAACTGGCATTTAAAAAAAAAAAGATGTATAAATGGAACTCCAAATTATAAATCCATAACAGAATTTTTTTGTATGAACTGAATGCCTACCAATTTAAATTTACTTAAAATAATAAATATTTAAAAATATTTTTAGTAATAACAGCATTATCAGTATCTCTCTCTCTGTGTGTGTGTTCAAAATAATGTATTTTTTATTTATGGAAACCTATTTTCAGCTTGTAAAAAGCTTGAGAATACATAGAAATACAATTATGAAAACAATTTATGAAATTTCAAGGAATTTTATGTTATTCATTTTGAAGAAATCATAAAGAGTACTTTTATTTATTTATTACTTTTTTCCTCTTTTGTTTTTAAATCTCATAGATTGAAGCTGTAAAAAAAAAAATATATTTTATCTCAATAATAATAAAATTTGTTATTTTTTAATAGTATTTTTTCCATCACAGAAAAGGAAAAAGTAATGATCACTTTCCATTTCGATATTATATATAATTGTTTTATTGTATTTTTAACCTTTTTACTTCTATTAACTTAGTCAGTTTTTTAAAATTAAAGTAAAGGATATAAAAATTAAATTCATTTATTTGCTTTGATGGTGATTCATAATGATTTTTATGTTTAAAAAATAGTGAAACAGTTTTTTAATAAAATGTATACCTATGTTCCAATCTGTTTGCTTTTTTTTATTGTTACCTGTTCTTTTTAGGAGTATTTCTGGTTGATTATTCCTGTGTTGAAGTAACTCCCCCTTCCCATTATTCTTATTATTGGATATAATTTTTTAAAAAGCAGAATATTGAATGAAAAATTAATGAACTTGTAATACTTATTTTTACTTTTACTTCAAGTTTTTTATCTTCCAAAAGACATAATTATTCCATAATGTTATGATTTAATTTATTGGGTGGAGGAGGTTACGTCTTTGAAGTTTATAAAACAAAGAAAAATTGACTAAAATTATGAATGTAATTTTTAAAAGTATAATTCAGTTTTAATGGCGACCAAACAACACCAAGAAATGATTTCATTAAATTATGAAAATATACTCAAGTGTATTATTATTTTTTATTATTAAATTGGTGAAATTTGTTCTTGCTACTTCTTGGTTACTCGTTACAATTGTCAAGTACCTTTTTAGTAAAAATGCTTATTTAATAATACATGAAAATGAAATATTATTTTAACATCCTCTCTATACATGCTATAAACTATAGTTATTATTTATTGAAATTAATAAATTGTTTGCAAATGTATTGTTATATATTTTTAAAGAATTTACTAGAAAAATCTATTTGTTAAAAATTCTTTTTTCGCTATTTTTCAATTATTTAACATATTATATTTAACTAATTATTTATAGAGAACTTCATTTTTTGAATACTGAGGTGAATTTAAATAGCACTGTGAGTTGGAAAAAGTAAGTATATACAAATAGTTTTTTCCCCATCTTTTGAATGAATTAATTAAATTTTCATTAATTTTTTTATTAATATTTGCAATACTTAGTGTTGATTACTCATTATTCAATCTGAGCAAAAGGATAAAAATGCATTTTCAGGCTTATGAATGAGTTTAAAAATTTTATGTTGATAGAAATTTTAGGTAACTGTTAATTAACTGTTGAAATAAGACAAAAATTAAAATTAATACAGTTGTTTTTTATTATCTTTTAACTTGCTTGCTTTCCAATCAGAAATTTATTCTTTTCTCCTTTCATTTTGGAGTAAGATTTTTTTTTTTTTTTTGTCGTGTATAAAAAGTATACTCATTTTCCGTGTTGTAACATTATTTTATGTTTGATAAGTTATGTGATTGTGTGGCTCTTTTAGATGTCATTTGTGTCAATGTTTTCTTTTTTTAATGTCCATATGGATATACCTAAGGATTTTTAATATTTTTGCACAAGTGCTAATATTTATATTATCTATACATTATATAAAATGAAATCTTCTGAAAGCATCTGTTTTTTAAACCTCAAAAACTCGAGAAATATTTAACAGATATTGGAGATAATTATACCATTTTGTAGAGCATTTATTTGGGGAAAGTTTTAGTATATTAAAGCCATATCAAGACGAAAAAGGAAGCTTTATAATTGCAATTTTATTTATTCTTAAATCTGCAAAAACTTCAAACTGTGCATTTGCTTATAGCAAGAGATGTGGTATGTATATGGAATACATTTCTTTGTGTACAACTGATTTTAAACAGTGATTCAAATTGCATTATGCTCAAAAGAAGGACATCCAACCTTGGCTGTGACACAATAAAGGCCAAAAAGCTTCGTTCTATAAAAAATTGTTCTGTAGCTAATTTTGATAATTTCTAAATATATTTATGTTTGTTTGATGTTGCATAACATGACCATGTCATATTGGATGGAGGCTAGACTTAAATTTAAAGCTCATTTTTCTTCTTGGGTGTTATATCATGGGCAACACCATGCAAGTTCTGCTAGTAATAAATATAAATAATAACTATCTAATAAGTATAACTCTATTAATAACTATATAAGTTAATATTAAATGTAATTGTGTTTTGTTATAACAAAAATCAAGTGTGTGCTTATTTTCCAAATATTTATCCTTTTTTAAAGCAGTGTTGATTCCCCTCTCCAAGAATATTTGCAAAAAATAAATAAAAGAGAGCAAGAAACTGAAAATAATTATAAAGATTTGATGAGACAAATGGAAGAATTAGGTAAAAGAACTGACCAAATGACTTTGAAATTAGAGAAACTTAATGCATTAAGAGTAAGTACAACATTCATGCAATCTTAACAAGAAAGAAAAAATATACATGAAATAAATTAAGTTTCACTCAATAGTATTTGTGAGTTTCATTAAGTGATTTTATGCTATACTGGATATGATTTCTTTCTCTTATTTTAATTTTAAAAAGTTGAGTATGTTTTAAACTATGAATTAATATTTGAATGTAATTGTGCATTTTGTTATTTTTAAAAATGACTTTCTTGTGGGGATTATTTTGTGTTCTTATTTTTTTTTATAACTGATAAAACCATCATTATGTTGTAAACTTGTTTATTTCCTTTTTTTTTTTCCTTTTAAATTATCTATATAAATAAAAATGAATGTCTGTATGTCTCTTATGCCTTTCTAAACTGTTCATCTGATTGCGATGAAACTTGGTCAGCTTATTGTTTACACCTACGGAATGTAAAGGATAATACAATTATCTAAAAAAAATTTTTTATTTCGAATCTCAACCGCATCTATTTACCAAGGATTAATCCCCAAATAACTCAACAAGGAGACTAAAGATTCTATAGAAATGTCAAATCCAAGTTAAAGGTTAATATTTGGAGCTATAAAACACAAATGTCATGCAAGTCATTCGCAGAGATAATAACTTTATTACAAATTAGGCTTGAAAGTTTTGTGGAGACCAACCCTTGAGGTTTTAAATTTTAATTAAATTTTAGTGTTTTTCACAGTAACCACCAAAAATATTGTAATATAAATAATTTTGCACCATCTTAGTTTTCAATAATTATCTTTTCAACTATGTTAACGATTTTATGGTATAAATAAATTTTCTGTTTAATCAATAAAGAAAAGAAAAAAATAATAATTATATCAAAATTTAAAAGAAAATATTTCAATCATATTTTCTGAAATTATATTTGAGAATTCTGAAAGAATATTAAACAAATCATGACATAAATAAATAGTTTCTTTCATTACCATTCTGATAGAACACCAAGTATTACAATTTGTAAAGAATACAAAAATCCAATACATAAAAATGAATATTTGTTTGTTCGTATTTTATATACTGCCATGCCGTTCATCATATTTCAATAAAACATTGCCAAATTATTGATTGATTGAATTTAATGTTATTTTTTACGGTGGCAGCGTTGTGCCGAGTGCCAGCTAATATTATATGTATATATATATAAGTTTTAAAAAATTGGCGCATTAAAAGTTTATCAGTAAATATCCAGTATTATATAAATAAGGAAAAATATATATCTGAGGCTAATATCATAATATTTCTCTCACCATCTCTCATGCTTTTGAACAAAATCTATCTTGTCCCATGAATGGAGAAATCCCATGTCTAATTTATGATATGGGATTTCTCCATTCTGTTAACAACAACAAAAAAATCTTCAAGATACTTTTCCCTGGAGAAATCAGCATAATAAAAACTATCACAAATTAATTTGTAATAAGAGAAATGACATATCTTCTGTTCATTTGTTTTGTAATTAATTTATGCAATTATCATTTCATTGAATTCTTAAAATAGAAAAAAATTGTGATGTGTTATATCTAATAAATGAATGTAAATCCATTTGTTGATAGAAATGATAAGAGCATTAGATGATTATTGTAATTAATTTACAGTCAGGAGCAAATGCATGTGGATTATCACACCCCTCTTCCTTACCTTATGCAATATTTTAATAGTAGAAATAAATGTTTTGGTTTAAAAAGCAGTTTTTTAATTTATTCAAAAACTTAAACTTATTTCTCTTTAAAACATTGCAAAATAATGAATTTTTTCAAAAATAATTTTTCTTTAGTTGCAAAGATATATATTAGAATTCAGTTTGAAAAAAGAAGAGATAAAATATTACTTTTAGTTCAGAATAACAGTTTTTTGAAATTATAAAGTTATATAAAACACCAAACTGTTGAAGTTTATTATAAGCACTTTAAATTTTATTCAGATTGTATGATTTAATTAAATATTTAAATGATTGTAGACTGTTTCACCAAATCTAATATATTCTTTATTTCTATTCACATTTCTTTAAATTCATTTAATTATATCTGGATTATTTCTTAAATTTATATGAATTATATTTGAAATCACAGTTTAATGAGAGTTTTTGTGTGTGAAGAACTTTTAATTTTCTATTTTATAAGTCTCTCTGGATATAACATATCAAAAAACAATTAAATTTTACAATTTTTCTGGAACGTTCAGATACAATTGAATTAGTGACCAATACATTCTTATAACTATTGTTCTTGTGAAATATACAATTGCAATTGCCTTTCAATAATTTATATTTGAAATTATATTATTTTTTCAATTACATAAACAGTTTAGCTGAGCAGTTTTAAAAATCATGATCCTGGATACTATTCTGTAAGAATTTTCAAATGCACATTTAAACATTAAGAGTTCACATAATTTTTAAGTGCTTTTTAAAAACAAACTGAAATTTTTTTAATGTGTATTTAATGTTTAATTGTATGTTTTAGGTATCACATAAGTTTTTATGCGTAACATGTATAATATAAATTCATGAAACTTACTGTCAACTTGATTAAAAATAAACCATGTACATCAAAACGTAGAAGAGATAATAATATGTTTTGAAAATGTGCAACTAGAAGTACAAATTAAAGTTAAAATTTCCTATTAAGGTGCTAATTCAATTAATTAAATAGAAAAGTTTTTAAATAGTATTTTTCTATTCGCTTCCCCACTTTCGAATCTAATTAAATTGCATTTTTATAAAAATTTAGGATTTATAAAGTTTTCAAACCAAGTTATCAATATTAATATTTCAAGATTAAAAATATGGACATTATAAGATATTTATCTGGTAATTTTAATTTTTCAGAATGTGGCTGTAAGCTCACATATTTCTACCTGGCCTACTCCTGAGAACACTTATGATAGGCCTTTCCAGTCTTACTACAGTAATACTTTATTTCAGACAACACCTAAAATCTTATCTTCTGAAACTCCAGTTAGAGATTTTCCACCAAGAATTCAGCCTGACATAGCTTTTAGTAATCATTCATTTCTGCATTCATTTGCTAAACCTAATTATAACTCAGTAGACACTCAAACAGAGTACATTTTTTGTGATAATTGCCATTTTCCATTGATTCTGAATTCAGAGATGCCAGTTTCAAATTTAAATTTTTCTTCAAAAACATCTAATAGAACTATTAGCAAAGAAAGTGAACAGAATCTATCTCATAATTTTGCAGGAACTCAAGAAAATGTAGATTTTTCTAGGGAAACTGCTGTAACAAGAACTAATACAGAAATTCATAAGTCAATTAATAAATCAAATAATAACTTTTCTGATACTCAAGAAAATTATCATGATGATTCTATGTTTATGAAGGAAAGAACATCATCTGGAATTTCAGAAGGCATTTTAAAGGAACAAGAATTAATAAAGAGACATTTAGAAAAAAGAATGTCCCAGAATTATATTGATAATGCAGTTACAAGTGATTTGACAAATAAATCAGTCCAAAAAAGAATGTCTGAAGGTTATAGTGATAATGTAATTGCAGATGAACTAACAAATATGTCTGTCCAAAAGAAAATGTCAGAGAGTTATATTGATAATGTAAATATAGAAGAATCAGCAAATGTACCAGTTCAAAAAAGAATGTCAGAGAGTTATATTGATAATGTAAATATAGAAGAATCAGCAAATATACCAGTTCAAAAAAGAATGTCAGATAGTTATATTGATAATGCAGTTACTGGTGATTATGTTATTCACACTGAAGAAAAACAATATGTTGAAATACAGGATAGTGATTTGCTATCAAATGATGGCAATTTTGAACAGACAATTTCAAAAAGTGATGATGAAAGTATGCAGCGTGAATTTGACTTTCTGGAATCTGATAAAAGTCCAAAAAGGCAGTCTTTACATCAAATGTCTGATAATAATCAACTGTTAGAAGGTGTAGCCTATGATGAAAGATATGAAACTAATCAACCAGAAGCAAACTATCCTACTCAGTCACATACTAATCAGTCATTGAAGGTTCAGCAAATCTCTGAAAGTGGTAAAAACGTTGAAGGAGTCAGTAGTAAGAATTCAGTTTTTAATAAAGGTAAGTGAATGTTCTACATCAAATAAATTCAGTTCATTTAATTTGTTCTGAGTATATATCTGTTTGTTGCAAATGATATTTATCATTGAAAAAGTACACTATCTTTTCATCATTATTTTTAATAATATTATTGTGACTGAGATGATTCGATTAATTGGTTATCATTTTGCCATTTTTTCTTCTTCTTTTGACTCTTCATTTATCAACTTTGTCATTAAAGATTTATACTCTTTATTATTTTGCTTTGAAATTAAATGAATAACTATATAAAAATTAATATTTATTAACAGGCTATTGCTTTAGATTCTGTTAGCTTTTTACTTGTATCTAAATAAAATTACCATTTTTTTAAAAAAAGAAATAGTGATTTCAAGATTGTTTTATTTCATTAGCAAGACATTGAAGGTAGATGTTGATTTAATAATTAAATGTAGAGCTCTTTATTCTCCCCCCCCCCTGCCCTTTAAAAAAATAATTGATTAATTTAGTTTCTCATTTCAAAACAATTTAATTTAACCAACATGCTACTGATTTACTTTATCTATTTCTTACTTTAATATGTTTATTATATATATAATTGATTGTCGAGTGTCTCGAAGAAAGCTCTACATCAGCAAAGCAAATCGATCTGTTAGGCTGACATTTGCTAAATGTCTGTAAGGCAACCAAAAGAAATTTCTGAAAATTGTAATTTTTGTTGATGAAATAAAATATAACATTTTTGGATCGGATGATAAGCAAAAAATTTTGCTAAAACCAAATATAGCAATGCATGTAAAAAATGAGCGGCCTCCGATCGAATATGGAGGTGGCAATCAAATTTTCTAAGGTTGTATGGAAGAAGTGAGGTCGGTAACCTGCATTTTATTGATGATACAATTTGTAAATGTATCTATCTTTACATTCTCAAGCAAAAGTGAAAGGAAAGTGCTTGCAAGTGGGGATCTCAAGACATTTAAACTGTTTCAAGGTAATGACCCGAAGCTTGAGACTGATTTCTGCAAGTTATGGGTCCTCTATCACTGACCTAATATTATTAAGGTTCTTGCATAAAGTTCAGACAAATCCTATTGATCATACATGGGATTATTTACAGCAAAATGTGTATGAATATCAAATTTCTAACAAGCAGAATTTAAGAAAACTTTTGGTCAAAGAATGAGCCTAAATCGATGGATTACTTTGCAAAAAATTGGTTCAATCTATGCCAAATAGACCAAGAGTGGTCATAATAGGCAAAGGCGACCCAACAAACTAATTTTTAAGTTTTTCTTATTGGGAAATGTCTCAACACTTTTTTTAGCACTTTTTTTTACTTGATTCCTTTTAATTTTAATTGTAATGATAATTACATAAGTATGATAGTTTTATTTGATCTATTATGATTTGTACATAACAAAATAAAATTTATTTCTTTGTTTTTGTTTCAATTGAACATTGAATAAAGTATTATGACAAAAATTTTTGAACTTGTCATCTGACGCAATTTTTTTTTTACAGACTGCACATAACTTGCAAACCATTTCTTTCAGAATTTCTTCTAGTTGGGTATTAATGTTATAGCCTATTTGCAATAAAAAATTTTCTTTAGTATGAAAATATAGGGCAGCACGAGCTTTAATATTCTTTTTCAATTTTTAGATAATTTTTAAACAAATTTTTATTTTATTAAAGAAAAAATATCAAATTTGTAATTGAATTGTTATAGCTATATTTGCTGTGAAATAGAATGTAATAAAAAAGACTAAGGAATGAACCGATTGTTCTTTATCAATCAGCTGAAAATTTTCTAGGTCTTCCACTTCCATCTGCGCACTCCGAAAATGCTTCAATCGTCTCAGAATCGGACAGCCTTTCAGAGGAGACACCTTTAACTGGTAATTTATTATTATTATTTACCATTTTAAAATTATTGTGAAAGAAATGTATTGCTTTTCGAACTCTATTTTAATTGACTTTCTGTTACAGCAACGGCCGCTTACCAAGCATTGTTAGGTAATGTGAGTGCCACTAAACCTAAACAGAAAAGTGTTCCAATCTCGGATTCCGAAACTGAAGATGAAATTGAAAATGCTCTAGCTAATGCTGTTAGAAGAACTAGTCATATGTAAGTTGTCTTTTGCAACACTTCTTATTTTCTCTTCGAAATATTGATGAAATTTTATGTTTCAGATTTCTTATCAGAAAACATTTTAATTTACTAGCATTTGAAATGTGCAAAAATAAGCAACTGTAATCGTTGAAAAATCTGGATGTAAGATTCTGTCGAATCTTCACATTGCAGAACTCCCTGAGCCCTAAAAATACATTTTTAGTATTATATCTGCCTGTCTGTCTGTGAACACAATGACTCAAAAATGCTTTGAATTAGATGGGTAACAATTACATATGGACTTTATGTAAAATTTACAGATTTCTTTAGAATTTTGCATAAAATCTATCAAAGGAAGTCTGTCTGTTCACTTGTCCAAATATAAGAAAATTAAGGAAGGAAAATTGCTAGTTAGATAAAATGATAAAATCTGGCACTCAGATTTAGCATCCAAAATGCAGACATGTGTCAAATTTTGGATCAAATGGGTCGAAAATATACATGTCTATGTTGCATGCATGTAAACATGCAATTCAGAAATGCAATAACTTAAGTTAATGAAATTTGGTATGTGATCTTATGACTACAATTGCCGTTATTTAGAAAATTTTGGTTTTAATTGGTCGGAAAAAGGACATACAAAATGTATATTTAGTTTTCTAATTCTTGTGTATTTATCATATCCCTACGATTAATCGCCAAAATTCACTCATTGGTAGGTGCTTTCGCAACCATTATTCGCCAGCAACGATAAATAATGTCTTTATTAATCGTTACTGGTTATAATTAATCATTATTTCCGGATTTCTTCATTACATTACGAAGCACACTATTTTCATGTGTGGATCACAGAAAATAAAAATTCGAGCTTTTAGGTGTTCGTTTTAATATCCACAATTTTGTGTAGGAGAATCGGTAATTTTATTAGAGGTTATTTTTAAAATATTCTAGGTGTAACCTATGCTGCTGATTTTGAAGTTATGTCCATATACTATTATAAAATTCAGAAATGCTTGGAACTTGCGGATGAAGATAGGGAATTTTTACAGCAAAATTGTCGATTTCTACAGAAAATTGGATTTTAAATCTTTATTGAGCCACGCATTATTTATTTGTAAATTTATATTTAACAATAACTGTATTTTCATCACTAAAGTTCCATTTTTGAACCATAAAACCTCTTTCTGAAAGAGCGTGTACTATTCATCTACGAAAAAATTTCAATACACGGATAATGAAGTGGGTTTGAATTAATTCAATTTCGGTAAAGTAAAACCTCAATATTTGCATGTTTGGAAACCTTTCAACTGAATAAAAGAAAATGAATTTATGGTTTTTACACCAAAATTACAAGCCTGCATCAATTATTAGAAAATGTTAAAACTGTGCATTCGATTTTCTATAATACGAAGCATAACACAAAATAAGCCATAATGCGTAATTATATATATTTAAAAAAATTGAAGAAAAAAAAAGCTACGCAGTTTTTTTTTTTTTTTTTTTTTTTTTTTTTTGTAAAATAATCTGTTATTGAAGGGACAATAGGTGAGATTGTGAAGGCTACATTTCAATTTATATCATTCAATAGACAGTATTTATAATCTTACTCATCTCTGTCATTTAAATATTACCGTCAAAACGTACAAGGGAAGAAACTTAACTTCGCAATGTTACAAGTGCAACTATTTCCACCATAACTCTGCTAATTGCAACATGAAGCCTAGATGCCTGAAATGTGGAAAAAATCACAACACAAACGCCTGCGAAATTAAAGGAAGAATCGCAGCCCCCATATGCATTAATTGTAATGAAACTGGCCACATTGCTTCCTACAGAGGTTGCAGTAAATTTCCGAAAGCCTACAACTCTCAAAACAATAGAAACAACTATTTCCAATGCACGCAATCCATAATCAGACCCAACACCACTTTTGCTGGTCTTTTTAAAAATAATAACCAACATGAGATGTCGACAGCTGAGAGAACTCCCGCCACTAACCAAAACGAAATGAATTTAACTAACGGCCAACATACTAGCCGATCCAACACTACTACCACAAACAATAATGAATTCACCGGTTTCATCGAAGCTATCAACGAGATGAAAACATTATTAAGATCATTGCCCACACTTTTTGCAGCTCTCAGGAAATCAAAAAATATCACCAACATTGATGAAAAATTTGGAGTTTTAATTAATGAACTCTCCTACCCTGTGAACAATCCTAATTAATCTCGTTCACTCAAAATAGTCTTCGCATTGTGTACTGGAATGCAAATGGCATTAATAATAAAATCACCGACTTTCGTATTTTCTTAAATAAGTATAACCCCGACGTAATCCTCATGCAGGAAACCCACCTTAGACCACAAAGAAAAGTTTTCCTGGCAAACTATTATTCTTACTATAGCTATAGAATCAATCAAAGTAGAGGAGGCACCGCTATTTTCATTAAAAACGGTCTACCTCACAGTGAGGTCCCCCCACCCTTACTACATGATGTAGAAGCTAGCGTAGTTAATCTTAATCTCAAAAATCAGAACCCATTAACTCTAATTTCGATCTACGTTCCCCCGAGTGCTGATTATAATAACTATATCCTAGACATAAAGCAACTAATGCAATTAGGCCATAATCAAATTTATTGTGGAGATTTTAATGCACATCACGCTAGCTGGGGATGTAAAAATAACTGCCCTAAAGGAAAGGCCCTTAAATCATTCACCCAACAGGCCGGATTAGACATAATTGCTCCCACTTCCCCCACCAGATATGGCACTAGTTCTGCAAATACCCTAGATTTAACTTTAACAAAAAAATTCCTGTACCCTTTCGAAATTCTATCATTACCGGAACTTAGTTCTGACCACAACCCTGTGTTTGTTAACTTTTACTTCAAATATTCTCTCCCAAACTTCGCAGGCAAATTTAAGACTAAACGGGATAACTTTAAACTGACTCTCAGCCAATCAGAAACTCCGCATATTAGCGAGTTTACTGGCCCGGACAAAATAGATCACTTTGTGAAATACTTTGAATCCCAGATTATTAATGAAAAAAATTTAGCCTCCACTCCAATTGTAAATAGTCAAAATTTTATAGACCCCAAAATGCGCGATTTAATAAGGGACAGGAATTTTGCCATGAAGAGTTTTCAAAAAACCAGAGACCCATTCTACAAGAGATTTATGAACAGACTCAACAAAGACATACGAAAATTAGATTCTGAACTGCAAAACACAGAAATAGTAAACAGACTGGTAAATGTTAATCCTGAAGACGGCTCTATCTGGAAAATGGTTAACTCATATAAAAGTAAAAAATTTATTATTCCGGCCCTTAAAGGCCCTGCTAGTATTGCAAATAATGATGAAGAAAAAGCAAACTGCCTATCTGATAGCTTGGAGAAACAATTCCAACTCAATGATATTTCTGATACACAAATAGAACAAACTGTAAATAATATGGTCAAAAGTTACTGTACCTCCCTCCCTGCAAATTTTAATGACATTGACCCCCCCCCCTAAGCTTACTGAACTTACTGACTATATTAAAAAATTAAATGTTAAAAAGCACCGGGCATTGACTGCATAAATAATAAAATGATTAAATCACTCCCGGATAATTTCTTAAAATTCCTCCTTAATATTATTCATAGTTGTCTTATTTACGGACACTTCCCTACTGTGTGGAAAACGGCAGCAGTTATTCCAATACTCAAACCTGGAAAAGATCCACCCGATCCAACCAGTTACAGGCCTATTTCCTTATTATCATTAGTTAGCAAAATTGCCGAACAACTAATACTGAACAGATTAAACTCCTTCCTTGACGAAAACGAAATTATTCCTGACCAATATGGCTTTAGGAAAAATCTAACCACCACGCACCAACTTCTACGAGTAGTAGAATATATAGAAGAAGGATTCGCAAATAAACAAAAAACTGCTGCTGTCTTCCTCGACATTCAGAAAGCTTTTGACCGAGTCTGGCTAGAAGCCCTTATTTACAAACTAATTAAACATAATACCCCCCCCACACACACACACACCTAGTCAAAATTATTAGCTCATTCCTCAGCCTTAGATCCTTCAAAATTAAACTAAACAATGTATTCTCTGTACTTAAACCTGTAAATGCAGGAGTTCCCCAAGGATCTAAGCTGGGGCCAATACTGTTTTCACTCAACATTAATGATATCCCAAGACAATTTAACACGATGTTGTGTTTACAGTGAAACCTCGTTACAACAATATTTTAGGGACCAAATAAATATATTGTTGTAGAGAGGCATATTGTTATATCGAGGGCCCACATATTTTGAGCATTTAATAAAAAAAATTTTTTATTATTATTAGTTTAAGGTGCATAACATACTACTTTTAAGTCTATATTTAGAAGAAATTAATTTGTAAAATAATAATAGTGGTTTAAATACTAAAAAAATAAATAAATAAGATAAACTCAGAAAATAAGCACAGAAATATTCACATACCTGAAAACACTTTTTATTGAAAATAATCCAGTATTTTTGTTTGTTTATTCATTTTTTTTAACTGTTAAGTTCACCAATACTGTATGCATTGAGTCTAGTGCACGAAAATGTTCTTCATTTGTCGACGGAAGGCTTGAAAAAAATGTCCGCAGGGAATTCACAGATTGAAGAGCTTCCTGGGATGACAATAGGGACTGCGATGGACCTGTATTATCATCATCGTCAATATCATCATCATCTTCATAATAAGTTGTCGATTATGAAACTTGCTTGACCGGTTTTTGAGGATAGAAACGGAAAATTGCTGGCGACATTTCACCGTGTGATAAGGCCTTTAGGGAACAATATCGCGTGAAAGAAAGAAAAGTTTAAACCAAATGTTTCGCGTAGAACTCAAAATCGTTAAAGACTATAAAACAACCTTTGAACTCACTTTTCAGACGTCACTTAACAACACCCCGCCTCCATCTCCCCCTGTTCCTCTAACAAAGGGCACTTGTTCTTTGACAAGGTGACCAGACAGGTCCAGATGTCCTTAAACCTTATCAGAATTCCAAAGCTTACTGGGAAATGAGACTAGGCATACATTTACACTTCACCCCCCCCCTCACCCACTCCAATTCCCAAAAGGGTGGTCTTCATCTGTTTTGAAATCTGAACAATAGCTATTTATTCGGGGATAAGTTGAATATCCACAATGAGTCTTAATAGTCGGAAAAAATAACAAAAGAAAACAAAAAAAAAGCATTTGAAAATCAAAATATTATTATAAAGGGAGAAAATAATACTGAAATTTAGATTGAAAAAATCGTTTTACAGAGGTTTATTGTTCTAGAGAATATCGTAATATTGAGGGGAGATTAACATTAGTTTATATGCAAAATCACGGGGACCACAAAACATTATTGTAGTAGAGGGAGTTATTGTTGTATCGGGTATCGTTGTAGCGAGAGTTTACTGTATACACGGACGACACAGCAATACTAGCAAGAAACAAAAATCCAAAATACATTACAATCGCGCTCAATAGACATCTTAAATCTCTTGAGGAATGGTTCATAAAATGGAAAATCGTAATCAACGCTAGCGAAACCGAAGCAATTCTTTTCAGCAAAAATAACATACTTAAAAGTCACCTCACTCTAAAAGTTAAAAATCAATCTGTCCGTGGTCTAAGGAATGCAAATATTTAGGAGTCATATTAAACAGTAAATTAACATGGAGATCCCACTTTAATTATACAATAAATAAGTTTCGAGACCTAACTCGTAAATTTTATCCCTTAATTTCTCGAAATTCCAAAATGAGCAGGCAGAATAAAATACTTATTTACACCGCCTATTTGCTTCCAGTACTAACGTATGTTTGCCCTGTATGGGGTTATGCGGCCAGATCCAACTTGCGATTAATTGAAGTTCAACAAAATAAACTGCTAAGGCAAATATGTAATATGCACTACTACATGCGTAATACAGATATGTATTACTGTCTTGAATACCCACCTCTCAAAAAGTTCATTGCAAAACTCGCTGAAAAATTCTTCAACAACCTTAGAAACATCGATAATAGCTCTATAAAAAACATCCCTGAATATAACCCAGATATTAAAATCAAAAGGCCCCGCAACATACTTTTATATAATTTCTAAACTTAACTCCTATTTTTCTCTCTTAATTATCTACAATAGTCTTAAATAACTGCAAATACCAACTAAAATCCTTTAACTTAGAAAATTTTTCAAGTTGATCTGGCCGTCATGCTCCCTCACACTCCCCCATGCTAACAGCCAATAGTATTGGGTCTGGACGGCTAGTCTTCACTGCCAGCTCACTATCTTTAGTATACTGGAACGCAAATGGGATTAAAGTCAGAATCAACGAATTCAGACACTTTATTAATAAGTATAGCCCCAATGCAATTTTAATGCAAGAAACACACTTGAAACCAGAAGAAAAAATTTATATTGCCAACTATACCATGTATTATAGTTATAGGGAAAACCAGGACCCTGCTCATCCCAGGGGAGGTACTGCAATAGCAATTTAATCCACCATCCCCTATTATCACCTAATTCCACCTACGCTTTATCACACAGAAGCCACTTTAGTAGTCATCACTCCCAAAAACTCTGACATTATAACATTAACTTCTTTATATATTCCCCCATCGTCGGACGAATTATTGTTCACCTTCGACTTAGAAAACTTACTGCAATGCAGCTCAAACCAAATTATCTGTGTTGACTACAACACACATCACACGTCATGGAACTGCAGATACAACACCAAAAGAGGAAATACACTTAGGGATTTTGCTAACCAGGCTGGATTGGACATTTTAGCTCCTCCAGACCCCACCAGAATAGGACATAGCTCTGCCTCTACAATAGACTTAACGTTAATTCGCGATTTCCTTTACCCCTACAAAATTGCTTCTCTAGTTGAACTCAGCTCCGACCACTACCCAGTTAAACTTGATTTTTTCCTAAAATACCAACTGCCAGATAACAGCAAAATAAAAACCAATTGGAACAAATTTAAAACCGAACTTGCCCAAACCAATTTTAATTTCTTAAATATAAACTCCCCAGACAAAATTGATAAATTAGCAGAAGAATTAGAAAATACCATCATAGAAATTAGAAATAAATATTCAGTCCCAATTAAACCAAATACCTCCTTCATTCCCCCTCTTCTTAAAATTCTAATCGCTCAAAGAAATAAAATTAGAAAACAATACCAAAGATCGAGAGACCCCAATATGAAAACAAGTTTAAACAATTACAACAAAACAATTCGTAAACTGGATGGTGAGTTTGAACAAAGCAGTCTCACACATAAATTAATCAACATCAACACAGTGGATGGAAATTTCTGGGATGCAGTAAGACCTTTTACTAAAAAGAAAAAAGATATATGCACTATAAAAGGACCGGCCAATATTGCTCAAACCGACAAAGAAAAAGCAAACTGTCTGGCTGACAGCCTTGAGACACAATTTAAATTAAATAACATAACAAATGATGATATAGAAAACTCAGTAACTGACACACTTGCTAAATTCCACACCACACCAACACCGAGCTGCTACAAGGATGATCTACCCCTTCCCACTGAAATTATTAACTGCATTAAACAATTAAAAAACGGTAAAGCCCCAGGAATAGATGGAATAAACAATAAAATGGTTAAAAATCTTCCTCCTAACACCATAATAGTTTTCACAATTTTGATTAATAAAATCCTCGAAATTGGACATTTCCTCACATGTTGGAAAACTGTCACTGTGGTACCTATTATAAAGCCAGGAAAAGACCCCACAAACCCATCTAGCTATCGTCCAATTTCCTTACTCCCCACACTAAGCAAAATCACTGAAAGCGCAATTTTAAAAAGATTAAATAAACACATTCAAGATAGTAACATCCTGTGCCCAGAGCAATTTGGCTTCAGACCAAATCTGTCAACTACCCATCAATTAATCAGAGTCATTGAATTCATCTCTGAAGGATTTATTAACAACCAAAAAACTGGAGCAATTTTCTTAGACATACAAAAAGCCTTTGACAGAGTTTGGCAGGATGGATTAGTACACAAATTAATTACCTATAAAACACCCCCGTATCTTGTAAAGTTAATTACTTCTTATCTATGCAACAGAAAATTCAATGTTAAGATCAAAGACGAACTATCAAAACACAAAAAATATAGAAGCAGGAGTACCCCAAGGGTCGAAACTAGGACCTGTACTTTTCACTTGCTACATCAACGACATTCCAAAACAAACTAACACTCTACTTTGCTGATATGCCGACGACACAGCAATACTGGCCAGAAATAAAAATCCAAACTACATACAAATAGCCCTTAACCGACACTTAAACAAAATTTTAGACTGGATGCAGCTATGGAAAATTGAGATAAATCCTACCAAGATTGAAGCTGTACTTTTCCATAGAGGCACCAGAGAAATCAAATGTCGCCAAATCATGATAAACGACCTGAAAATCCCCTGGTCTCAGGAAAGTAAATATCTAGGAGTCGCGTTGGACAGAAAATTAACTTTTAAACCTCATCTCTTGAATCTTAAAAACAAATTCCGAGGAGCAGCGCGTAAATTCTACCCTTTAATTTCTCGGAATTCTAAAATGAATAGGGATGCCAAATTACTTATTTTTACTGCCTATTTGCGTCCAGTACCAACATATGCCTGCCCTGTCTGGGGTTACCCTGCCAAATCAAATTTAAAAATTGTAGAATCTCAATACAACTTAACAATTAGGAAAATAGTGGACGCCAAATGGTATATGAGAAACACTGATATCAGGAAAGCTCTTATGTATCCATCCTTTAAAGAAGTAATTAAAAAACTTGACACAAATTTCTTCCAAAACCTTGTCAATCATGATAACGAAGCTATAACTAAAATAAACAAATACAACCCGGACCCCAAAATTTAAAAACCTCGTAATATCCTATTAATTGAATAATTCCACAATAATCTCTCATAATTAATCGCTATCCCAAACCCTGTACCCGTTTTTCTCATATACCACGTATCAAATAAAAGTCAAATAAAACTTAAAAAGCATTCCCCTATACATTCGGCTCAGGATTGAAACGGCTAGTTCAAGCAACCAATGGGATAACAGCCCAGGGTAGCCACCCTCACCTACTCTCTCATACCACCACGAGGAGTAAAAAGTCAACGTCAGATCACTCGCCGCAGAGCTCCATACAGGTTCTTTGCCAGGAGCGGAGGTAGTCCGGAACGGACGGGAACTCCGTCAATCTACAAGAAGCGCTGATCACTGCAGACACAGAAAGCAAGGCCTCAGTCATCCTGCTCTGATCGAGGATAAGCCCCTGCCGGGGCTAGGCGCCTCGTACTCCAACTCATATGCTACATTTCAATTTCATGTTTAATTTCAATTTCATTTCAATTTTCATGTTTACTATTAATCGCCATACAATTCATTGAAAGCTAACTATTTAAAGCCACGTCATTTATTATTACTTTATGATTTATAATTTAGAAAATTGTTATCCCTTTAATAAAATTGAAATAATATGCGAAACATAATATAATTTGCCTGAATGTTATTTATTGCGTAAAAAAGTATCAACGAGTAATAATGAACTTCACTGACATTCAAACCACTAATAATTGATTTGAAAGAAATCATTTCTGATAAAATACTAGGTATAGATTGTGACAAATGCGCACAAGAAATATATCAGAAGTATTTAATGTAATTTTATTGCACCTTGACTCATATTTTGAGCCACCTATACATTTGTTACCGCTAAAGTGCAGAAAGCAGTTACTCTGCACAGTAACTAGGGTGATCCTTTAAAGGCCTTATCACACGGCAAAATATCTGCGACACTTTCCGTCAGCAAACGACAAGGAAAATGACGTCACTTCAAAGTTTCACATGATTGCTTGCATTTCGTTTGCGGACAAGATTTTCGAGCTGGTTCGAAAAAGTTGTCTATTATGAAACTTGCTTGACCGGGTTTTGAGCGTAGAAACAGAAAAGTGCTGGCAAAATTTCACCGTGTGATTAGGCCTTAAGGCATAAGGATCCGTTTATCGCACTGCAAAATATAGTCGGCACTTTCTGTCAGCAGAAAATGACATCATCGTGACGTTTATTCAAAGTTTCACATGATTGGTTGAATTTCGCTTGTGGACAATATTTTCATCATTATCGTCGACACTTTCTAACTGGTTTAGAAAAAGTTGTCGATTTAAAAAACTTCCTTGACCGGTTCTGAGGATAGAAATGGAAAATAGCTGACAGAAAGTGCAGACGATATTTTATCGTGTGTTCACCATTAAAGTGTGAATTGTTTCATTTCGCAAATTACCTTGATAATCACAAAAAGTGACTTTGAAAAACCGGTTTTCAAATTCAGTATTTCCAAAAAAACAGGTTGTTGCCGGTTTTCAAATTTTTGTCAAAAAATAGAATAGGGGAAAATATTTTATTTAAATTATATAAAATAACAAAAAAGAAATCATTATCAAAATCAAAATTTAAAAAAATTAAGATTTACATATGCATATTACTAGCCAAAAGAGCGAAAACTCAAACAAAAATTTCAAACAATAGTTATGTTATTTTCAGTAATTTTAATTTCTTCCAAGCAAATGGAATTTAAAAAAACATAAAACATCCATTGAACGGTTGCTAACAATTAGTATTATTCTTAACTTTAATTATACTAACATAAAATAAATCGGTAGACATGCTTACTCCATAATTATAATGTATATGTACTAACATAAAATGCTTACTTCACTTGCGCAGTGCACAAGCACTGGCCAACGCTACTAACAATGTTAAAAAAATGTTTTTGCTGCCCGTTGCATAGAATAAATTGCAAATCAAATAAATTTTTATATAATAAAATAAAATCTTTAAACCGGTTTTCTTAATTTAAAACCGGTTTCGAAATATGCTAAATTTGCTTCAAAAAACCGGATTTAAAACACCGCCAAAGCCTATTTACGACAAATACATCTATTTATGGTATAGAAGCAAACTTTTGAACTTAAACAACTCGGAAGCTGCTAATGTTCCCATTACCTAGTTAAAATGACGAAAACTTTTGATCCCGCATTTTAACTTTGGGTAGCGACTTATTATGCACATTTGCCAGATAATCTGCAAATTAACGGTTTTCGAGCTTTAACGGTAACATATCGATGAAATCGGATACCTCAAATTTAGTGGGGGGAGTGCCTCAATCTTTATACTTTATTAACGTTATTGTTTATCACTCTTTATTTTCTACTAGACGCCTTTGGCGACCAGCTGGTTCGCCAAGAGTAACGGGGTCTAAGATTTTCAATTAAATACTTATGTGCTTTGCTCTCTTTATAATTTCTCTGCCTGATATATTTAAACTTCGAAAGTCACGTAACACTGATTTACTAAATTAATGATATAGATGTTGCAAACGATCATAGAAACCTTTGTATTGTATTTCTTTTTTAGAAAACATAACATTTAATATTTATTTAATTTCATCCAATCACGTGGTGAATGTTACATTTTTTTTTTCTATTTAATTTGCAGTCATAGTTAATTTATTTTTAATTTGAACTTCTGTCAGTATGATTTCAACAGTTTAATAAAAGCTATTTTTTTCCCTTTGCTCGCTCATTATTTATTTTAGAAAATGTCACATATTATATTTCTTTTATTTTATCCAGTCACGTGCTAAAAGTTGCATTTCTTTAGATTTAATTTGTAATGATAGCTGTTTTTTTTTAGTTTGAACTTCCGTCAATAGGATGGCAACATGCTGATAAAACCTTATTTTTCCCCCTTGACGTGCTCGTGCAAATTAAATTTTATTGTTTTGTCCGAAATATATTGTTGTAAAACATGGTTAAAATATTTCTTTAAAAATTCGTTAAAAATAGAAGCTTAAGTTATACATTAAAACACTGATACCATTAGAAAGCTAATTTTTTAATCTTTAAGTTGATGTAAAAATCATGTTTGTGCGATAATATTATCGGAAGATAGCGGAAAATCGTCGAAATTTCGCTTAAATTTTAATTAATTCAAATTCTAATTAAAAATTCGAAAAAAGGGCTCCGAGGTGCACATTCCCGACCTCCAAGGTATACATGTACCAAATTTGGTAGCTGTAGGTTCAACGGTCTGGCCTGTAGAGCGCCAACACACACACACGCACACACACACACACATTCAGCTTTATTATAAGTATAGAAGTTTGAAATCACTTTTTTCTTTTCTCTTAGTGCGTTTGATACAGCTGTCTTGGATTCAAAGGCAGAGAAAAGAAAAGAAAGTATTTCAGAAAACAAAATCGAGAAGAATAAAAAGTAATGCTTTATTTTATTTTTTATTTGTTTTATCTTTATTTTCTGTTTCAATATTTTGTTTTGTTTGAATATAAAAAAATACAGTATATTTATTGATGTCAAAATGATCCAATTAATATTGTCATTTTGTTTTCTTTCAGACCGTCCGATTCCATTTCTAGTAATAGACCACAGAATAAACTTTCAAAGAATACCAGAAAAGGTAAATATTTGAATTTTATATAATTTACCATAAAATTTACATTTATTACGTAAGTTGAATTAAGTTACTCTTGGTGCACCATTAATTAAAAAGTACTCTTATATTTATAAATATTTATCTCTTTCAGTCTTGGGCTTAGATACATCATCTGGATCGGAAGTGGAATTAGAAGTCAAAAGTCCTACGAGCAAAATTGAAGAAGAGAGCGATGAATTTGATTTCTATGATTAATTAATGTGGAGAGATGCATAAATGTCAAATTATGTAAATATTAAAATATAATAAAATGAATTTCAACGAAAGATTATACATTTTGATTAAATGTGATGTTGGAATATGACCAATATGTCTTGTATTCCTGTCTTTTTGTTGTTGTTGTTCTTATTTTGTTGAATACATCAATAAAAGTGAGTAAAAAATATAAAGTAGTAGTAAAAATATTTTTTCATCGAGTACCAATTTTTTATCGAAAAAAATGATTAAATAATTTTTTTCCCTGCAGAGTTTATGTATTAAAAAGTATTCAAGTTCTGTTAAAACTGCCGTGTTTGATTTTATCTGATATTATTCAACAAACATTCGATCGCTGTGTAAATAAAAATCCGTCCTCCTTTATTTAAAAAAATGACAAAATGTGTAGAATTAGTCAAAATCTTTATTTTATTTATTTTTTTGAAAATTATCCCGAATATATTCCCATTTGAATTAAATGTATCAGAATAAATAATAAAAAATAGCTCGTGTTCTAAATGTTATTAAATTCTGTCTTAAAATGATGAATTTAAAAAATGCACCTGCCAGAGTATTAAAAAATCGTCTGCCATGCTAGTGACTTTTAACTATAACTTTATATGTCCGTTCACAATTTTTTACCCGCATTTTTATCATGAGGTTATCAGTAAGCGTATTTACTTGCTGATTTAATATACAAATTTGTTGATTTGTTAAAAAAATAAATAAATGATTATGTTTGCCAAATGCAATGAACTTTGTTATTGGACCCATCTTAAATGGGGAGATATCTGAAAATACTTAAACCTTAAATAAATAAAAATTAAAAAAAATTTTGTCATGCATATAAAGTAACTTTATGAATAGAAGTGGTGAAAATAAATAAAGTTCTACTTTTTTTAGCCTATTTTCCCTGAAAAAATGGTCCTAGACTTAAAAAATTGTTCTAAATAAATATATTAAATTATCCTGTTTGAGATTTATTAGTAACCAGGTTATGTTTTAAAAGAATTAATTAGGTATAATTATTAAAAACTTTAGTACATGTACAATTCCCCTTTTACCATTATCGCAAAATCTTTCTTAATAAGTAAATCCAGGCATATCACTGATTTTTGATGCAAAAATTTTCCATGTGGATAAATGTATATTAAAGTTTCGTCTTTTGTAATGGCATTTATAAAAATTATAAATAGCGAAGCCATTTTGTAATTGTTTTAGATCGTGTCTTCAATCTATGGGTCCGATATAAATTAAATAATATCGATAAAAATAAATAATCTCTACAATAGTAGAGATTATTTAAAACTAGCCGTTATGTTCAGCTGGTTCTGCGGGAGCGTTGGTTACATTTAAGCTTAGATGAATTACTTAGACAAAATTGCATGTCTATGATTCCAGTAAATGGCGAGACAATACAGGTCGTGTTTATTTAATTCTTTTGTTCACTGCGTGTGTGAATTTTTCTAATTCAAACTTGTCCCTTTATATCACAACCCTCTCAAAAACATAAATGTTTAGTTCATCTTTTTTCTAAATTTCGTGATACTATATTTTCTTTTTCCTCTTGCAAACTACACAGCTATTAAGCGAAATCCTTTTTTTATGAAATTTCCGTCATCGAAGAAAATCATAAATTTAAATATTTGATGAAACAATGTAATCTGTTATTGAGAAATGTACCAAAACTATTTTTAATAAATTACCAAAATCCAAGAAAAAAATCAAAACAATTAAATTAGTATCATTAAAAATATTTTTTAAATTGATGTAAAAATCAATTTCGTGCAATATTTTCTGGAGTTATGGAAAAAATGCAAAGACATCATTTAGTTTTTAAGTAATTAAAATTTCAAAAGCATCCTTCCTTAGGGAACATTCCTACTACTACTCTTTTAATTCAAAGCATATTTGCAGCAAATTTGGTAGCTCTATGTCAAGTGATCTGTATGCCGTATGTAGACACATAGTGTCCAACCTATAAGATACTTTCCGTCATGAGTTTACTCTGTTGTTGGTGCAATAGGAACAGATTTTGGAAAGATTCGTTTCGCACAGGAAAAATCCGTTTTGAAGTTAATGTCAATCTTGGCGCCTGTATGGTGAGCGCCTATAAGCTATTGATCATTCGTCTTCTCGTTTTTTACCATTTGGAGTTTTCTTTATTTACTTAGTTTGAATTTTTTAAATCCTTTTTCTGTTAACATTAATTTTATTTCGTCATTTATTATGTATATATATATATACAATCATAAAACTATTATAACAATTAAAACCCATTTTTTGGTCAACAAAAATTAAAACGAAACCAACTAGGTCGAAATCGAAATTAAAACTCAATTCAGAATTGCACACTAAAAGTTCACAAAATGAAAGGTAAATGAATAAAAACCAATTAATGAAACAAATCCAAAATACTATAATCAAAGAATTATTAAAACGAAACAGAACTAACCATGGAAACAAAACCAAAACCGGAATCGAAACTAAAAATCATTACTGATTCAAACAAGTTTAAGAATTAAAAAGGTTATTAAATCAATCATTGTATTTGGATAGCGCAAATGCAGATACAATTAAAATACAAATGAATCTAAATTAATTAACAAAATAAGACAACCGAATCAAAACAATAACCAATAGAAAAAGAATCCGGCCTGAAAACTTCGTCAAGGGCCACTTTCAAGCAATTATTCCAAATAAGGGATTTTTTCTGTGAGGCATCGATGGACAATGATCAAAAGTATTGACACCTCGTGACCCGAAAAGTATTCTATATATATATATATATATCATTTTAAGAAGGGAGCAACGTTAAAATTGTATGCACATAAAATATGTGCTACCCTTTAAAGTGCGGAGTTTGTGGCACATCTTCATGCATAATTGAGTTATTTTAGAAATCTGAATATGTTAAAATATAAACTTTGTGAAGTTAAGTGTATTTTATAAGTATGTACACTAGAATAACACAAAAATGCTTTTGCAGAAATGTTGCCTTTTAGGTGAAAAAAATATTTAAAAATTTGATTGTAATATTACATTATCTTGAAGTTCCCCAAAAAGCTTAAAATTTGTAGAAAAAAAATGGAAATTTTTAAAAAGGGCTTTTAAAAAATTTTTTTAGATTTTACTTTGGTAATAGTGCGGAAATGTTGGCTTTTAGATTCAAAAACAAAATGTGAAAACTCCAAAAAAATTAAAGAAAAAAAAATGGAAATTTTTAAAACGAGCATTTAAAATTTTTCCTTAGATTTTAGTTGGGCCATAGGGGTTTAAATTAATCTTTTAGGTTCAAAAATAGTTTTAAAAAATTCTGATTGCACTGTAACAGTATTTCGTTGTGCCAAAAAAAAAGCTTTAAGATTGTAAAAAAAATTTAAAAATTATATAAACTTTAATAAAATATTTTTATGAATTTTTCGTTCATATGATGTTACAAAAGATGATTTTATAAACATGTAGCCGCCTTTGGTGGCCAGCTGGTTTGCCAACAAATCTTGTCGATACTGCTACGTTCAGTGGTAGTGGGGTGGTCGACTGTATACAAGATGAAGTTGGTTCGCCAGGAGTGATGGGTTCTAAAATTTTCAATCAAATAATTGTGCCTTGCTCTCTATAACTTCTCAGCCAAATGTATTCAAACTTCGATAATCACGAAACTCATATTATTATAGAAGTCTTACGATTATTTATTCGTAGCACTATATATCTCTGATTCGCAATAAGCTGTTATGGAATTATGTGGAAAGTATCACATTTTTTTTTCGATTTAATTTGCAGTTATAGTTAATTTATTTTTAATTTGAACTTTTGTCAATATGACGGCAACAGTTTAATAAAAACTATTTTTTTTCTCCTTTACGCGTTTATCATTTTTCGTTTGTTGTAAAATTTTATTGTTTTGTCTGAAATATATTGTTGAAAAATATAGTTGAAATATTTCTTTAAAAATTTGTTAAAAATAGGAAATTTAGTTATATGTTGATATACTGATACCATTAGTTTGATGTAAAAATTATCTTTGTAAGATAATATTTCCGAAAGTTATAGCAGAAAAACATCGAAATTTCACTTAGTTTTTAATTAATTCAAATTTTGATTAAAAATTCGAAAAAAAAAAGAGTTCAGAGGTGCAGATTTCCAATTTCCAAGACATACATGTACCAAATTTGGTAGATGTAGTTCCAACAGTCTGGCCTGTCGAGCGCCAACACACACACGCACGCACACACACACGCACGCACACACACACGCACATTGAGCCTTATTATAAGTATAGATATAAGTATTGCAATTGGAAAAATTATTGATTATGGAGTATAATAATTTTTAAAAAAATATTTTTATATCCTATTTTGCGTTTTTTACTTCTGTATCCTTAATTATTACAAATGTTGCAATGCAAAATGTATATTTCTAATTCATTGACACATTAAACAGTTTTTTTTTCATTAAATTTTGGCATATTCACAGATAAGCCAATTTTTACCCTTATATATCCTTCTCTTGAGATTGAACCACAGAATATTTTGAGTCGATTCGGCCACCAATCTCACAGCACTTTCTATAGCTTGCATGTGCAAGGAAGCTAGGGAAAGTCGATAATATTCCTTATATTATTTGAATAAGCTTCAAATGTCTTCTGTATAAAGTTTTAGCTTAACATTAAACCTCACAGGCACTTGATCACTTCTTGTCTATCTGATGGACCTGGTTTGCTTGCCTCTTTATATAAAGAACTATGTTGTTGTTCAGAGATGTCATCATCACCAGTAATCGTTTCTGGTGCACCAGTATTTTTTGTCCATTCTTGATTAAACTTAACTATTCACTGTAGTTCTTTACTGTTTCTTGTATCTTTCTTCCACAAAGGACTTGTGGTAGCAATATTAATATTACCTATTACCGTTTTCCTATTAGAGCATTCCTGTTAGAAACTTTTAGTTCATAACTGGGACTCTTTTTTTTTTAATAAAAGTCAACAATATTATATAAACTACGAACTTTTTCTCTAAATTCTGTGTGATTGAAATTAAATTTATCTAGTCATTTTCTATTTAATAATTTGTGAAATTCTTTTGCTAGAAACAGTGAGAATAGAAGTCCTTGATCATATTTGTTCTATTATGGGAACTAAAGTGTGGCGCATTTCGCTTACAGAAGGATCCTCCTCTGAAGCAATTTTGAGATTATGCCTAAATAACAGTAGCCCTAGACTCGTCAATAGTGTGTCCAATTTCAAGCAAATCACTAAATCTCTCAAAAATAGAACACTCCGATAGCTGTCTTGTCTTTATTAATTTAGACAGCCATTTTTATTCAAGCAAAGCAAACAAGCATAAACTCACAAATCGGTTACGTTAATCAGTTGCACAATAGATGTAGGAGAGACGCCAACTGCACTCAGCAAAGCTACTGACACAGACAAATCTTCGCCTTAACTCAATTACAACTGCGGCAATTCAGTGTTATGTCAGTGTAATAGTGAAACTATTTTTATACTTATATTTATATGACAGGGCCTAATGAAATCTTTTTATTTCATATTCAAGGCACGCATAAATCCTTAAAATATTGCAACAAATTATGTTTCTATGAAACTTTAATGTCCTTACTGCACCTCAAAAACTACTTCAATATTTTTCATATTTTTAATTTATTTTATTTACACCAAAATCCAATTTTTCCTCACTATTCCAAATTAGAATTCATAAACTGGTTTTTTTCGTTCCACCTTAATGTAGACACTGATTTTAAATGTAGATGTAAATATTTTTTTAATACGGTAATTACTAATTTTGTGTTTGGTAAAATATAAGTAAATAAGTATAAATTCCAAGAAGTATTTTAGATGAAAATTCCAAAAAGTATTTTAGATCACCTTTGGCAACAAACAGGCTCTCGCAAATCTTAATGCTCTTTAAAGCTTTCAGTTGAATATTTTATGTAACGTCATTGTCAATTAAATACTTTATGTAACTTGTCTTTTAATAGCTTCTTCATCAAACTACTTTTAAGGTTCAAATTCTGATAGATGGCCTCTATAACTGCATGAGTGAATTACATGACTTCTTCGGCTGTATGCAAGAAGAAGAAATTCCACCGAAGAACCGTCGTGTGAGGGGGTCTCTTGCACGTTAAATCTGTCAGGACAAACGTCCTCCCGTTGTGTGGCGTGGTGTGGAGAGGGGTTTGCCAGTTCAGGTGTCGTCCGCGTCACCTGACCGTGGTTCAAAATTGGGAGGTCCACCCCAAAATAGCCCTCGTGTTGCCTTAAAACGTGACGTTAATATAACTAAACTAAACTAAGCAAGAAGAAGAAGTAGAAGAAGAATGTAATTCACTCATGCAGTTATAGAGGCCTTAAGGTCGTAATGTACTATATGTATCTCTAATTATCTTTCAGCTTCAGCAAAATTTCAATTTTAAATTAAAGGAGAAATGATTAAACTGCAAATTGATAAAAACAACTATTTTTTTACTGAAACCAAGTATTTTTTTAATATATAAGAACTGAAAAGAGAATCGTTATGGGCACTACAGAACAATTTCAATAATTGATATAATATTTCAAGAATTATTCAACTAAAATTTCTTAGATTCATCATAAAATTCAGTTTTTAGTTTTACTTTCAAAAGGATTTTAATGATGCGAATTGTTTATTTATTTATTTATTTATTTGTTTTTGTTTTGTTTTGTTTCGGTCTAGAAACACAATTCAAAAAACTATTAAGTCTAAATTTATTACAGTCTTTTGGTCACATGGAATCGTATTCTACAAATATCTTTCACATTTCAACCTTTCAAATGAATAAAAAAAGGTTTCTACCTTCTGCTATCAAATTTGGTCGACTTATGAAATTTTGAATAGAATAGTTTATAACAATCAACATTTTCATAATCTTAAGTATCACCTTTGGAACGGTTTATGAAGTAATTAAAATTATCCTCTTTTATTGTATAGTGGTATTCAAATATTCATAAATCAGTTAGTTTTAGAGACTGATTTAAATGATTGAACTTTATCTCTTTTTATTTAAAATATTAGTGTCTGAAAAATATCTTGTTAAATATGATTCACAGAGCAGATGATCCAGATAAAAGCTAATAAATAAGCTAAACATAAAGCTAACTAAAGCTAAGCAAAAAGCCCCCCCAAAAAACTCTAAATATTCTTTATTTATTAAAGCATTTGTAGACTCATGTTACATACAATTTAATTATTTACTTCCTTTAGAACCTCTTTATAGATTATTTCTATTATTAAAGTTTAAAAATTAGCCGTCATGCTTAGAATTTAAAAGATATGTATTAAACTATATTTGTCTTAATTAAAGCTGATTTATTTAATTAATAATACTGTAAAAGTCGCGAAACCTTTTCTTTACATTTTCTTTTTAGGAAAAGCATTTTATATTTATTTCATTTCATACAGACAAGTGCTGAAAATTACATTTTTCTTTGCAATAATAGTTTTTATTTTTTAATTTGAGTTTTTGTCAATCTGATGGCAACATATTAATAAAATATTTTTTTTTCCTTTCAATCTTAACGTGCACGCGCAGCTAAAATTTTATCTTTATTGTTAAAAAATATGATTAAATTATTTTTTAAATCTTCATTAAAATCGAAATTTAACTTATGGATTAAAATAGTAGCATCATTAAAAAGATAATTCTTAATCTTTAATATGATGTAAAATTCATGTTTGTTCTATAATTTTTCCGAAAGCTATGGCGGAAAAACGTCGAAATTTCACTTAATTAATCCAAATTCTATCAAAAATTCAAAATAAATCGCTCCAAAGTGCACATTTTCGATCTCCAAGGTATACATGTGTCAAATTTGGTAGCTGTAGGTCCAACGGTCTGACCTGTAGAGATCTTTGAAGGGTGAAAATGTGCATTTGGAGACTTTTTATTGTTGAAATTTTAATAAAAACTTTAATTATTTAAAAATTCTGCTGAAATTTGACATTTTTCCAAGATAACTTCAGAAAAAGCTACACAAAAATGAATTCTTTATTATTTCAATGATTAAAAAATCGTAATGATACTAGTTTGATATAAATGATACCAATTTCACATGTTTGAACATGTCACAGATCAAACTTTCGTATTCATATTTGTTTCAAAACAACCCTTCTGTTTGATATTGCCATTGTAGAGAAGTTTTATTATAGAATAGCATCTCATTAATATAACAGACATAATTATTAACTATTGTATTTTTTAGCTGTTTAGGTTTTTTAAACGTTTTAATACTTAACTTCTTCCCGTAAAATGACGAGTATAACTCGTCATTGATTTTTCATGCCATATAGCACTATGACGAGCTATACCCGCCATTGTAATAATTGGCATGGCGAGATATAAATTTGATTGAAAATTTCTAGTGTATTGAATGCGGATGCACTTTTATTACTTATGTTGATATCGTAGATCACTATCATATATCGCTTGATTGTCTTGGTGCAAGTTACAGCCAAACTACTAGTAGTCACTCTTATAAATTCGTTCATTCATTCTAATAAACATTTAGTCTGAGCATCTGACTTACTAAATGCTAAACATGCATTTAGTAATGCGTTTTTAATTTCAGACACATAATGTGTCCAGGTGAAATAAACACCTTAATTAATAAATTTAGATCAAGAAGATCAAAGTGATTCAGAAAAATGAAAAAATAAGTATATATTTAACGGATACGGATATTGAAACTAATGATAGTGAAATATTACCAAGAAGACGAAAACGCGCATAGTGATTAATAAATGAATTTTGTGAATATTCTGGAGTCGTAGACACATTATGTGCCTGATATTATTTTTAAAAAAGTAATACCGGAGTGCCTAGAGTAAACGCTAAAACTAAGGGCTAATACGAAATCACTCGAGATTTTTGAAGAAATGTTGAATGCAAACTTACAAATTACAATTACATTCATAATAATAATATAATTTTAATTAATAATTACAAATTAGTTAGAATTATAAAATAAACTAAGTTTTCTTGAATAAAAATTAAATAGCTATTTCAAAATAATTTTTGTATTCTTAAATCTTACTGGAAGGGGTTAATAGTTTTTATCATCTCTGTCCCCTCCACTTTTTTTTATGACACCTTCTATTCTTCTTTAGAGGGTTCTCAATTTTTTTTTTTCTTTTTTAAACCAGTTTCGATAATAATGTTTCATATAACCAACAACTGATTTTCGTATTAAATTAAAACGCATGACATAACATTAAAAATCATCATAAATAATACGAACAAAATAAAGCTATACAGGGCCCTTAAGTATTATTATTTTCTGGGTTCATCTTTCCCCTTCTAAATTTCCAAAACTATATTTATTTTAGTTTTAATTTAACTTTGACTTTAATTTAATTTTAATTTAATCTTTATAAAAGCAGTTTTTAAATAACTTATATTTTGAATAATAGGAATTTTATTGCACATTTGTCTTTAAGAGAGCTGTTTTAGTATTTCGCATTTAAAGGCAATGGTAATCAGAAACAAAATAATTAAAAATTAATTAATAAATTGCAAAAAGAAATTTAAAAAAAGATTATATTGACCTTAAACAAAAAGGTGAATACATATATCCTGAACAAGCATATAATGTTCTGTAATTTTTATATATCGCGTTTATATATATTTTATTATAATCGTGGGCATGATTATAATTGAAAATTTGATTGAAGCAAAAAATTAAAATTAAACGGAACTTTGAAAATTAAACGGAAACAAATAGAATATTCTAAAAATGCCACTAAAATATTTAAACCCAACAACGCCCTCCCTTTTTGAAGTTGCAATTTGGCAATTTGGATTTGATGAACAAGAATATAGAGGAGAGCAAATTGCAATTATAGAAGAGCAAAGTTTTATTAAAAAAATTATCCGCATGGCAAATGAGTTTTATTTATTTTCATTTTAACTCTACTAGCCCATTTATGCCTACTGTTCCATTTTTGGAACACCCCTCACATAAAAGTTATTTTTATTATATTTTTTTACCTAACTCATCGAAATGTCATGCAAAAGTTCCAATTTTTTAACCTTAGGCATAAATGGGTTAGGAACATACCGCCTCCCATTGAACGTTTATTGCCTTTTAAATAAACATCCCGATTTAAATTTCCGAAAATCTAATCAATTAAAATCTGTATAGGAATCTTAATTAAAATCGTGTGGTTTGGAAGTTATATTAATCAATTAACAGAATTTCTACATAGATGTTATTGTGGAAATTTATTTCACTGAGCATACGAAAGAATTAAAAAAGCATATGAGATCGACACAAGCGCTGACTTATACCAAATATTATTACTGACTAACCTTGTAAAAATGGAATAACAGCGATTGAGGAGTGCATTTGCAAATATGAAAAGGAGTTAACAAAACACCGCTTCTTGACAGCCGCTGATGGAGTAGCCTTTGTGGTATCCGTTACTTGCATTGAAACTATGTCAATAACATTACTCCAGTCGGTTTACACCTCAAAATGTTGCTTTTTCCTCATAGAAAAAGAGATCGATATGCATATTCTCCAGTATTTTCCTTTTGAAATCCTGACTAGAAAATTCATCCGATTAAAAAACGTTTTCGGCTTCGAAAGTTCACGTGATAGAATTCTAGGGAACTGTTAAAATATCTGCACCTTGCATAGCCCCTCAACTAGTGACCTGATACCAAAGCTCTTGACATGTAAGGTTGAAATCGGAAGACTAGATTCACTTCCTCAATCGTCAAATATATGTAGATTTGAGGTTTATATATTTCCTATGCCTCTTCTCAGCGGTCTTTTTTTTATTTTCGCATTTTCATTGAGATACGAGAAGTCCGGTTCTTACCCGGCAGGCAGCTGCTTTTCTTAATTGTTTATTTCAGCCTTGGAGAAAAACTCAGGCTTATAAATGGAGTTGAGCAGTCGGTGAGCCGCATGGTTTGTTTATCGTTTGGAGCGGAAGCAGTGTAAACCTTCGGTGTTCCTTTTTTATTGTTATTGTTTGGTCCAGTTTTTTTTTTGTTTATGCTTTTTATAGCACACAGACTTTCAGTGCGTTTAAAATAACAAGAGCATATATATATTTTTTCGCAGGTAAGTAAATCATATTTATTTTGTTTTCTATTTGCAATATTTAAAAGTTAAATGCAAAAGTCGTGCTTTTGTATGATATTTTCTTTGAATAAATGGCATCTAATTTTACTTCTCACAAATTGGAGAAATCGAAAATCGAGTTTTCTTTCTAAAAAAATATTTTAAATTTGAGAGATCTCTAAATTTTAGGAAAATAAAATTATATTTTAATTGAACATATTAATTATTTTAAGTAATCATTAATTTTTTATTAAAATTATTATTATTTGTTTATCTTCGGCGATGTTTAAAAATTGAATGGCAAAATTATGATTTTGTATAATTCTTTCTTCGAATAAATAACCTACATTTTTGTATGCACAAAATTTTAAAAAAATCGAAACTGACGTTTTCTTTAAAAAAATTTTTACATTTGAGAGACCTTAAAATTCTTGGAAAATTAAAGAATACATTTTTAAAAAATTAATAAAAATTTCAACAAATTACTTTAAACACTATGAAAATTGAAATATATATAAGTAATGGTTTCCAGTCTATAAACAATAATACGATTGTTTGAATAATTCATATTCCATGGTACATTCATCATGTATTATGGCATGAAATTATTTGCTATTAATAATGATGCTTCCTAATTTAAGTTTCAGATTAGTTTTCGCTTATTTACATTTATTTCCTGAGAGCCCATTTTAGCAACCAGATGGCTTGCTACAAATATTGCTTGCACTTAACTGCAGCTAAAATCTTCTAAAAATAGATGTATGTCCTTGATTCCTTTAACATACTGTCGTAAAAGAATTTTCGTGAAATAATATTTATAGAAGTGACCCTGGGAAAAATCCAAAACCAAGCTTAGTTTTTAATTAATTAAAATTCTATTCAATTTCTTAATTACTCTGTAAGGCAATTTCTCACTTTCCCAAGCAAATATGTGACGAATTTGATTGCTCTAGGTCTAATGTTCTATCCTATAAAGCACACATACATATATACATTGATCTTTCTTTAATCGTAAAGATAAAATATTATAATTTTTTAAGAACGTCTGGATTCTTCTCAAGGATATGTCCTTTATTCATTTATTCTTTTCTTCCAAAAAATTGGATAATTTCCACAGAAATTAAATAACACACCCTTCTTTACAAACGTAAAGCTGAGATTCCACGAAAACGAAAAAAATTGTGTAAAACCTTTAGTAGATTGAGAATACATCCTATGAAAATATACGAAATACTCAAGGAGTGGATTAGTTTCTTATATAACAAAGTCTTACTGCATAATTATAGTCGAGTTTTAGGACAAATTACTAATTATATCAATATGTAATTCGTCATTTCTAACACTTTTATTTTCAAGGCAGCATGTTAGATAAGAAAAAGTACTTTAATCGAATTTTTTATTTCATTAATTTATTTTAATTTTCATTTATTTATTTACTTATTTGCTATTATTGAAAAAATACAATTCGAGCTGTTTAACGAATTTTTGAAGGGTTTTTTTTGGCGGTAACGAACTTGTTTTTTTAAACTTTACTTTGTTCAATGAAAACAAAATTTTTAATTGATGTTTTTGCAGTATCATCGTTTTTTTCATTTGTTATATCGATCTTTATTCTTTAAAATTAAAATTAATGATTTCATTGAAAAATTTAATGTATTTGATGAGATTCACATTACTCGATATTTTTTACTTCAGATACTTAATTTGAGATCTATTTTACTTCGAGAGAGTTATCTGATAAATTACGTTTATTCTTATTTTTGATAAACATTTCAATAATCTTGACAAAATACCTAAGATTGATTCTAATACCGATTCATCATTTTGTTGGGAGCAAAAAACACTCAAATCATTGTTTTTTTTTTATCATGTGTGTGTGTGTTTGCCAACGCGAAAGAGAATTTTTCTTGTTATGCAAAATTAATAACTTATATCCATAAACTGATTCGGAATATGTTATGTTTAGTTTCAATTAAATTTCTTTTCTGTGACTTGATGTTCATAATTTCCCCCCAAAAAATTTGTAATTACAAATTGTGACTGATATCAAGATTATTTTAATAGCCTTACACCTGTTCTATTTATTGTATATGTTACCGTTAAAGTATATAATGCAGTTATTTCATAGAATACCTAGTTATTCCATAAAATAACTGATGGTGTCCGTTAAAGTGTGTAATATGTTATTAATTTGACAATTTAGCTAGTTATTTCATAGAATAACTAGGCATTCTATAAATTAACTAATGAGAGACAGTTAAAGTGTAAAATAAACAATTTATCTAAAATGAAATAACTAGGCATTCCATAAATAAACTGACAGACAATTAAAAGGAAAAAGAAGTAATTTATCTAATTTATACAGCATATAAATGGTATTTATGAGAATTTATTATTATGCACTTATTATTATTTTACACTTTAACGGGCCGCAGATTGTTATTCTATGAAATAATTAGTTAAAGTGTCAAATTAATAACATATTACACACTTTAACGGACACGATCAGTTATTTCATAGAATAACTAGGTATTCTATAAAGTAACGGATTTCATACTTTAACGGTAACATATACATGAACATTCCCAATACAGTCTAGTCCCTTGACATTCATTAATCCATTAAAATTTTAAATATCCAGATAATCTGTTTCAAATTGTATGTTGTCTTTTTTGTTAATGTAATTTCACGTTGTAAATCCACAAGTAAACAGCGCAGGTACTAAGCAGAACTTTTCTTCCTTAGCTTTTATCAATGGAAGAAAAGCACGTGATCGAATATTTGATGAAACAGTGAAAAAGGTGTGAACTTAAGAACTGCGACGTAAACTCTTGTTGAAAACAAAATGCAGAATAAATGCTTTTATAAATTGTCAAAATTTAGAAAAAAAATTACAATGTGATTAAATTAACACCATTAAAGAGATAATTCTCCAAATTTTAAAATGATGTAAAAGTGGATTCTGTGCAATGATATTTTCCTGAATAATCAGAAAAACCAGCGGCAGTGGTCTCCCTACATATTTGCCACAATAAAATTGTTACCCCGGAAAACGTTTATAATTATGTCTATCTATAACTATATCTATTTATCTCTGAGAATACCATGCATAATATTGGAGTACGATAGTTACGGAATATTAATCTTTGGCAGGAATTTAACATTTTTACGAAATCTATAGTGTTATTTGTTGACTAGTCCCTGACATGCATTTAATAGAATTAAATTTGTGATTCAGTCACATTTTTCCTACTCGATTGAAACAAAAATCTGATCCAAAATTGCAATTTTAGTTACAAAATTCCTCACCAAATTTGATGTATTTAAATAAATAATTACATATTTCTAAAAGAATAGATCGAACAGACAACCAACCCTTTTTTTGAGGTGTCTAGATTGTAGATTGCGTACCGAATTTTACCTATCTAGCTTTCTTCGTTTTGTAGTGATAACTTATATCCGTAGAGCCGGACAGACCGACTTCTACTTAACTTAATTTTTTCAATATTTGATATAAATCTAGAAATTTCTTTTTAAGACCGCTAACCAAATTTCAACGTTTGAGTTCAAATAGTTTTTGGGTTATTTTTATCACAGGCGATCGGCAAACAGATAAACATTCCAAAAATGTACTTTTCGATTACTGTTCTTTCTCTATACTAAGTATATTTAGAAAGTAAAAATCGCCAAATTCTCCCTTGATTTTTAATTAATCAAAATTATAAATAATTTTTTTAAAAGTTGCTTTTAACTACATATTTTTGTCCTCTATTATATATATGTATATATAAAACCATAAAATTATTAAAACAATTAAAACCCATTTCCTGGTCAACAAAAATTTAAACGAAACCAACTAGGTCGAAATCGAAATTAAAACTCAATTCGGAATTAAACGCTAAAAGTTCACAAAATGAAAGGTAAATGAAATAGAACCAATTAATGAAACAAATCCAAATTAATATAATTATGTAAACGAAACAAAAACGGCACTAATTACGGAAACGAAACTAAGAATTATTACGGATTCAAACAAGTTTAAGAATTAAAATTTATTTTCTTTTTAAAAGCCAATCATTGTATTTGGCGAGCGCAAATGCAGCTACAACTAAAATAAAAATGAATCTAAATTAATTAACAAAATAAGCCAAGCAAAATGGAACACAACCGAATCAAAACTATAACGAATAGAAAAAGAATCCGGCCTGAAAACTTCGTCAAGGAATATATATATATATATATATATATGAATTTTGCAGAGATACAATGCACACACATAAATCTTCTTAGCAAAGAAAAATTCTGTTGGAATAGGTCGTATTTTTGCGACATATAAAAATAAAATGTATCTCCTTATTTTCAAACTTGTGTCAAATATGACAAAAGAAGGGGTGTTTCTAATGAGTTTATTGCCCTTATGAACGATTTACAAAAAGGATTTACGATATAGGTTCGCTCTCTTACTCAAAATATAAAAAATAAACTTGAATTTCTTTTAATCTGGAGATTTCCTTTGAAAGATTTTGGCTACAGATTAAAAAAAAAAAAGTTTGAACTTGAACTTGGTGTTTCTTTGGCTTAAAACATCCATCAAAAGCAAAAAGAAATAACAGGCGTTTCACAATTTGTGACATTTCATTTCTCGCTCAACCAGTACCATTTTTTTTTTTTTTTTTTTTTTTTTTGCACTTTATATTTTGGTCTTATTTTCTGTACTTTTCGATAAACTTCTTTACTTATTTTAACTCTGGGTCCAATTCATGTATCAAAAATTTTCGAGATTTTTGAAATAATCGAATTAAACAAAATTTTTAAAAATATTATTACCATTTTTGTATCAGAGACTCCTATTAGAAACTTTCTCGATTATTATGTATTTTATTTTTGCTATATCGAAGAGTTTCATTTTTTTTTTTTTTTTCTTCTGGTTTCAATAGTTAGGTTTTTTTCCAAACGTTTTGACTTCAATAATTAATTTTTTTCAAATTTTTCTTTGGGTTTGATATATAATTTTTATTTTATTTATTTATTTTTTTCTATCCGCCTTTGACGAATAGCCAAGAATAAAGAGAATTTAGCTCCATATTACTGAACGTAATGACTTACGATTGTTCCAACCTCTTATTTATCTGGAGTGGGAGGGGAGGCGATATTGAAATATTCCTTAGAAAAGTTAGCGCCAGTTCAAAAAAGGTTGGGAACCTATGGTATAAGTGAATCATCCTAAAGGAGTCGAGTCCTATAGTGTCATTGTGCGATTAAAATTATTCTGAGGACTCTATTTCAAATTGTTCGTTGTCGTTTGCTGTAATATAACTTCACTTCTGATTCCTCATACAAAATGAGCAGAATATTAACAGAATAAATCTTCCTTAGTTGTCAAAACGATGGCTGAAAATCACGTTGTTTACTAAATGATGAAGCGGTGAAAATGTTTTGAGTTTTGCAGTAGCAATAAAATCTATTCTTAAAAAATGTGCAAATTTTTTAAAAAAATTATTTAAACTTTAAAAAAAATCCAAGGCTATCAAATTTAATTTATTAAACTACTGTAAAAATCATCAATACACAGCTATATACTTGGGGGTTATCATTGAAAAAGAGCATCTAATTCAACATTTGATTAATTAAAATTTTATAAATAATTTTTCCGAGGCACATATTTCCAGCTTAGGAACCATATTTTAGCTAAATCTTTCATTTTACATTTTGTATTCTTTAAACATTTGAGAGATCATCAAAAATTTCATGTTTCCTGCATGCTGTTCTTGAATATTATTTTCTGTTATCTATTGTAATTATTTTGCCTATTTTTAGAGCAATAAAAAGGGTATAAAGTACAATTTCTTAATCTACATAGTAGATAAATGTAGATAAATGTTAATTTTTATATCTTTTATATGAATCTACAATTTTCATTCGTGCTTAATAAAAAC
>JAPMOQ010008111.1:639612-670403 GCA_026543055.1 Argiope trifasciata
ATAGTTTAATGTATAGTTTACATTCTGCTTGTAAAATGTATAGTTTACATTCTGTAATGAATAGTTTATGTAAAAAAATAAAGTGTATAGTTTAAATTCTGATAAACGTAAATGAATGTTTAAAAATGTATAGTTTACATTCTGCTATAGTTTACATTCGCCTTTCCTGGGAACCCCCAGGATCCCCTGGATTTTGATTTCAATGCATATCATGTCTAAATACAATCAGGTTTACCGTAAATAAAGAAGATTTGTTGAATAAATTATTTAGATATTGCAAACGATTATAGAAACCTTTGCTTTGCATTTATTTTTTTTAGAAAACATCACATTTTATATTTCTTTTATTTTACCCTGTCACGTGCTAAAAGTTGCATTTCTTTAGATTTAACTTGCGAAGATAGTTGTTTTTGTTTTTTAATTTGAACTTTCCTCATTGTTTTCTTTTATTTTATCCGGTCACGTGCTCAAAAAACATGGTCAAAATATTTCTTTAAAAATAGAAGCTTAAGTTATACATTAAAGCACTGATAAAATTAGAAAGCTAATTTTTTAATCTTTAAATTGATGTAAAAACCATGTTTGTGCGATAATATTTTCGGAAGCGGAAAAACGTCGAAATTTCGCTTAAATTTTAATTAATTCAGATTCTAATTAAAAATTCGAAAAAAGGGGCTCCGAGGTGCACATTCCTGACCTCCAAGGTATACGTGTACCAAATTTGGTAGCTGTAGGTCCAACGGTCTGGCCTGTAGAGCGCTAACACACACACATTGAGCTTTATTATAAGTATAGATGTATAGTATGCAAGTGTCATACAGGGCGTTTTCTGTATTGGAGAGGATGTGAAAAAATGTTGGACTGATAATTCCTTCTAGTTAAACAATGCTATTAAAATAAAACAAATGTTTTTGTTAACATGCAGTTTTGAGGCCTCAATGAATTTGGGCATTACAATCTTTCAAACCTATAATGTTAAATATTCAAAATTTAAAAACTAATTACTAACCTTTACACAGATACATGATTTCAGATTTATCCACTTGAATTAAAACCACTTGAACAATAAAATTCTATGTATTCAGGAAACTTATTCCATTAACACACTCAAAAATCATTAGACTAATACTCTAAATACATTACACTGGTAAAGAAGCTACGGACCGTCTGTGGAGATGCGTTTGTTTCATCAACTATTTCCTTTAAGGAAATTGTGTAGTATCCTCTCTTTGCTAGCTCAATAGAGGTGATTAAAATCAAGAGACTAAAATGCAGGCGAAAGGAAAATTTTTAGGGAAATTGCGAGTGACGGAAAAAACTAGCAGATCTGACGGCAAGTGAAGGTCGGTTAGAATTTTGTTACCAAAATTAAGTCTTCTCCGGCAGTTAAATTGATGACTAATAAGTTCGGGACTACTAGTTTGATTGTTATCTTCTTTAGAAATATCACAGTTTAAGTAACCGACTACGTCCGAAGAAAAAATTTCGAAAAATTTGATTTTTTAAAAACCGTTTTTTGGTTTTCAGATGTATTGTCAATAATAAACACGATAAATACAAAAAAATAATTTGAGAATATAATATATTTTGAGAAATAGGAAAATTTGTGGTAAATTATAGTGAAATTTTGCCAAAACGGTTAACATTCTACACAAAATCGCAATGCAACAATCCTATTTTTCTTTGTACACAAGTTATAGAATGCAATGATGAATGAAATGAACCAAAATCTAAGAAAACTTTGGGGATTTGAAGAAGTGATGGGTAAAAATATACGCATATATGCATTTTTTTCCATTAATTCGCAACTTAATTTTTCTAAAAAAACATCTTTAACAGAAAAAGTATTTCACCAACAATAAAATTTTTGGTTCATTTCATTGTCCATATTATTTAAAACACACGCTGAAATTTTTATGTAAATACCTCTATTAGTTTTTGGGATATCATGTTAATGGTGGATAATTTTTATGAAAATTAAAATTGAAGTGAAAGACAAATTTTAGCTGAAAAATAAATTTTGCTTAAAACTCCTCTGGATAATAGTTAGACCTTCCTTTTCTAAGAAAAAACAAATTGTTTTGGAAAGAGAAAAGTCTGTATTACAAGAAATAACACTTTTAAAAAAAAAGCGCCAATGTGGTCGAATACCAGTGTTTTTAATGTAGTCGGATACCTTAAACAAAATTATTAAACATAAAAACAAATTGATTAAAAAACAGTCCTAGGAAAATCTTGTCATGTATAAACCATGAAACTGGCATCATAACCAAAGATCTTTTTTGAAGATTACTTCCACAGTTATAAAGAAAACAAAGAGAAAGTATTGTAAATTCAAATTCGAGAATATTATTAATCTCAACGTTACATATTTTTTGTCTACACATGTTTATTCGTAATTCGATAACTAATAAGTTTGGGACTGCTAGTTTCATTCTTATCTTCTATAAAATATCACTGTTAAACAAAATTATCAAACGTAAAAATAAAGATTAAAAATATGTCCTTGGAAAATGTTAGCACGTATAAACATTAAAACTGGCATCATAACAAAAGATATTTTTTGAAGATTGCTTTTCACGGTTATAAAGTAAACAAAGAGAAAATATTGTAATCCTGAAAATTGGAATTCGAGAAGATTATTAATCTCAACGTTACATATTTTTTGTCTACACATGTCTATTCGTATATGAACAGGATAACTCAAATTTTTTAAGATAGACGGAAGAAAATTGTCTATAAAGACTATAAAAATGTTGTCTACTGCTTTCGAATTTTGAAATAAAATCTGTTTAAAGGGAGAATTTTCTCTACTGCTATATGGAGATAATAGCTATAAAATAGAAATGGTTAGAGAAAATTTGGTAGACAAATTTAGCATTTAAGTAATATGTCGTGACTGCAAAGTCCCCCAAGTTCCCATAACAAAACGATACCTCTGGGGGTATTGAATCAGGGATGTGTCAGTCTCTGATTTGGATCTAAGTTCTGACTTGTGGATGGATGAATGAGTGTATGAATGAATTCGACCGCCCCCTAAAAAGGGTTGTGTCATGTGTGTTCGAGCAAAGTCGTCCTTTCACCTGAACGGTGCTCGTTAACAACGAAAGACGCACACCTTTGCCTTAATTCGAAAGAGCTTTGCTAACTCGCCTTGGTATGAGCAAGTGGCATTAGACAACAACGACAACAACAGCATTTAAGTTGTATATCTGCATCAGATTTGGAGTCAAATCTGTTATTTATCGATCTGTATATTTGCATATATAAAAACACGATAGTTAAAAAGCGCAATAACTTAGATAAATGAACTTTAGCTCACGGTTTAAGCATCTAAGGTGTAAATTCTCGTTGGATCAGATTAGTTAAAAAAATGTGTCATCTGTCACATACATATGATTGGTCATTTCCGCATGCTTGTAAACGCGGTAACTCACAAACACAGTGACCTTAAAAAATAGATATGTGATCTTTTGAGTACGATTTTAATTCTCTATCCAAAATTTGATTTTAATCGATAGGAAAATAAAAGTCCAAATAACATATTGTAGCAATTACATGACTCTCATTTTCTGGTTTGGATACTAAATGGCGATGCCTCGTAAGGCTATCCCATATTCCATCCATAATGCATTGCGCATTGCAAGCGTAATTAGACTGAGATGTGATACTGTACTGTTAAGATGCGAGCGTGAATGTACAATCTTGTCTTTGTGTTTGTTCAGTGTGTGAAGATGTTTATCAACCTCTTCCTTCTCGCTCCCGTGAAAATGACGGGGTGAAATTTCTACCTCTATTTCTCGCGTCCGTGATATTTCCGGGCTGGCGCATTCAAAAGTAATGAGCCAAAAATATTAAAACAATCGATTTCTTATGCCCAGAATCATGTTTATTTCTCAATATATACGACCTAGACTATTTGTTATTTTTTTAGAGATAGTTCATTTATTTTAAACTAGATGTCAGCAGAAAGGAAACTCGGTACTATTGTCATGATTGTGATGTTGGCCTATGCATCTCATGCTTTAAAATTTATCACACGAGAAAAAAGGACTAGTATTTATTTACATTATGTGTAAATGCAATAAAATTATGTTTGAATGCTTAAAACACATTTTTTTTTTATTTTCTCTCTTTGTTGGAAAGCTAACATTCAGTCATTATAACCCTGGCTTTTTGGATTTTTTTTTTTAATTTCAAGCTAAAAATGAATTAAAAAAGTAAAACTGAATGCAAATATTGTACATACACTCAGTTTTGTATAATTTTCTTGAATAAAAAAAAGTCACTTTTATGACCATTTTCTTCAAAATTATGCGACCGCTAAGAGGTTAAAGAAATGTTCCTGAAAACATGTCTAACGTGGGGTCATTGTGGTGGAATGTTGATTATTATGATCTGAGCAGGAAGCAACAGGACTTATGTTTTCATGAACATTTCTTTAATAACATAACACACATTGAGCAATCAGATAGACAAAGCATAACAAGACATTCACGCCTGCAACTTAATAGTACAGTATCACATCTCATTCTAATTACACTTGCCTTGTGCAATGCATTATGGGATGGCATATGGAATTGCCTTACGAGGCATCGCCATCTAGTATCCAAAAGAGAAGAGAAGAGTTGTGTAATTGCTACAATACTCGATTTTTAATCCTCATGTAATTGAAAAAAAAAAAAAAGATTACAAGGTAAGTCAATATGGACGCAGCCGGCGTTCAGGCCTAGAGGTAGCGTGTCTTCCCCTTGATCTGCGCGTCCCGGGTTCGATTCCCGATTCGGGCATGATTATTATTCTGTGTGTTCTATCTGTGAGATGCGTGCATGAGCCCCCCTGTAAAAAAAGGTTGTGCCAGTGAATGTGTGGGCCCCCTTCATTTGAGCTAGAAGTCTGCCTTCTGGGTGCTCAGGGATCATTACCCTCAGAAGCTACTGCACCCCCTTTCTGTGGAAACACAGACACGGCATCATCATCAATATGGAAGCTAAAGTAACACCAAAAATTAATATTTTGTAATTATTAATCTTAATATTATTCAACTAATACGCAAGTACTTGTTCCCTTTATTACAAAGAACAAACTCGTATGAATGGTGAGCTGAAAATAAAAATCTTGCTATTCGCTATCTCAAAGTCCACAGTTTTATACGAGAAAAGGGTACAAAATCTTTATTTTACCTGAAAGATGTTTTGAACTAAATGGTTGAAATTTTGTAAGCGCTTTTTTTTCAAGAAATTTGAACACTTTTCTCAAATTTTGAACGAAATCCATTCGCATGAAGTTTCTATTTGAAAGCAAGTAAACACCAAAATTTCAAAGTTGAAAAACTTAAATAAACAAAATTCGGGACATAATTTTAGCATTTATAGTAAGATAAGTAAAACTGTTTGAACCAAAATCTATGAGAGGATTTAACTTTTAAGGATCTTCATGTTTGCATTCATATAAACGCGATATCTCAAAAGAGCAAGCTATTAGATAAATTAACTTTGGTATGTGTTCTTGAAATCAATTCTATATTGAATTTTGGTCTTAAGGTATCCGACTACGTTAAAAACACTATTTATAGACCACATTGGCAAATTATTATTTCTTGTAGTTCAGACTTTTTTCTCTCCAAAACAGTTTATCTTTTCTAGAAAAAGAAAGACCCACTTATCCTCCAGGAAAATATTAAACATATCATATTTTTCATAGTTAAAATTTGTATTTAACTTTGATTTTTTAAAATCAATAATTTTCATAAAAATTCTCCACAGTTAGAGGGATAAATCAAAAAATAATAAAAGTATTTACATAAAAATTGCAGCGTGTGTTTTAAATGATGTGGATAATGAAATGAAGCAAAAGTTTTATTGTTGGCGAAATACTTTTCCATTTATAGGTGTTTTTAGTAAAATTAGGTTGGGAATTCATGCAAAAAATGCATATACGTGTATATTTTTACCCATAACTTCTTTGCATCTCAACATTTTTCTTAGATTTTGGCTCATTTCATTCATCATAATATTCTATAACTAGTGTGCAAAGAAAAATAGGATTGCTGCATTATCAATTTGTGTAGAGTTTAAACCGTTTTGGTTAAATTTCACTAAAATTTACCACGAATTTTCCTATTTCTCAAAATGTATAATATTTTTATTTCTTTTTTGTATTTAAAGTGTTTATAAGTGACAATACATCTAAAAACCAGAAATAGATTTTAAACAATCCTGTTTTTAAAAAAATTTCCTTCGAACGTAGTCGGATACCTTAATCGATTGAGAATTTTTTTTCTAAGATGCTTATTCAGTTTTCGTCAGTACATCATTAAAGAGTGAAATGTCCTTTTGGGGGACTCTGAAAATAAAAATCTGAGCATTTGTTGCTATCACGAAATTATTAAACTCCACGGTTTTTATACTGGTGCCAGGGAGGATAAAATTTGTGGTGGTGGTGGCTCTAATGCCACTTGGTCATACCAAGCACGAATGAGAGGAGCCCTTTCGAATTAAGGCAGAGGTGTGCGCCTTTCTTTGTTAAGGAGCACCGTTAAGGTGAAAGGACGACTTTGCTCGAACACACAACCTTTTTTAGGGGGTGATTGAACTCCTTTATACACCATCAGCAAGTCAGAATTTAGATCCAAATCAGAGACCGACTCATCCCTGATTCCGTACCCCCAGAGGTATCGTTTTGTAATGAGAACTTGGAGTACTTTGCAGTCACGACCTATTTAACGTGCCCCAACTGCCATTAGACAACACAGCGGTCTTTGGCCGAGACGAGGACAGAACCCGTGACCATTCGGTTACGAGACTGACGTTCTACTAACCAGGCTACCGCGGCCTTTAGAATTTGTATTAGAAAATATGCGAGGTTGTTTATCGGAGACAACGTCCTCTGATTTGAATAATCTCTGTGAACACACGAAAATTCAAAAACTCATTGAGATAGGGAGATTAATTTGGAATGTTGTCTTAACATCAAATTTATAGAATTTTATCAAAATGTGGAGGAAATTGGGCAGGATAAAACCAATCTGTTTGCCCCTGTGAATGAAAAGAAATATTAAAAAATCAGAGGTTCCCAACCTTTTTGGAACTGGCACCCCCTTTTCTAATGAATATTTCAATATCGCCCCCCCCCTCCCATTCCAGATAAATAAGAGCTTAAAAACAATCGTTCAGTAATTTGGAGCCGATTTCTCTTTTTCGTTACCAATGTTGCCTCAGCACTAAATCCACGTACTGCTAAATATGAAGAGGGAAATGCTATCAGAAGCCGTTGAACAATCGACCACAATGCTGAATGCAGTTGCGAAATAGACTTCTGCAACCAAAATTCTTGGTAACCATTCTTGAATCTAATTTTTAAATCCTCATTTGTCGTCAGTTCTATTAGTTCTTTTAACTGAGGTGGTCCTGCTGTGTTGACATTGGAAAAAAGATTCAAAACCCAGTCTGGTATGTCCATGTTTAAATTATCCTGTAATCGTTCCTTGAAGTTGTTGTACACTGTATTTGGTAAATCTTCTAACGCCCCTTCGTGCCATATCAACGCCCCCTAATTTTCTCTGGCTCTTTTACCGCCCCCCTGAAAGCTTCAAACGCCCACAGGGCGGCGTTATCACCCGCGTTGGGAACGTATGGGCTATATGAATAAAATTATACAGACAGTTTTATCAATATAATAGTAGATTTGTATCAAAATTTGAATCCAAACTCTAGAAAGTAACATCACCTACTTAGTTATCTTGGTTATAAACCATTCAATTCGGCATATTATTTTAGTTTACATGAAAGTAATGGCGAAGCGACCTTGAGACACGTCTCCAGTCTTAGAAGGTGCCGGGTATATTTATTACTAGCTATTACCCATGACTCTGTTCGCGTGGAAATGTTTATGTAATTGTTGGAAAAACTATCAAATAATGAAAAATAAAAAATTAAAACTAAGCCTAACCTAAAAACGACACATTTAAAAGTGTAAGCATATACGAAAAATATATAACATAAATACAATTTAATAACAAGAACATTTAACTAACGTAAAAACAATTCATTTACATTGTATACCCAAAATAAAAATAAAAACAGCAAATCAAGTCCGGATAAATCTATTTTATTTATTGCGTGAGATTGAGATAGCTACAACAATGTTATACACAAACTTTTAAACCTTTAATATAAATGAAAACACAGTTGTCAACTGTCATGTGTGAACTTTCAGCGTCAGTTGTCGAAACGCACATGTCTGACTTTCCTACACCAGTTGGGGTAACGCAATGCAAATTAGAAATTTTTTATTTCATTTATTCCGTTTTCTTTTAATTTAAATTTACTTCAGAATGAATCCGAAAGATCGATTATTTTACAACATTTGATTTTAAATACGTCAAGCTCAAAGAAAATAAATATAATAATTTGAAATAATAAGTCGAAATTCTGCTAAGAACTTCTTTTGTGTAGAGAAAAAAACTGAGGCCTTACTCATCTTCGGTGAGATTTGACCTCAGCTTTTTGTTAGTTTTTAATTAATAAAAATTTAATCACTCAATGAACCGGAATAGAAAGTAACCTGTGTTCTATTCCTGACTATAATTTATCTTTGTGCTAAATTTTATCCAATTCCGTTCTGATGTGATTGAGTAGCAAACATCCATCCAATCATCGAAACTTTCATATTTATAATATTAGTATAGATATCTATTAGTATATATTTATATACTTATATATAAATATGTTTATCTCTATGTTTATATCTCTTTTTAGACGATATATAATAAGGGGGTGGAGTGGGCCCCTCGTGGGGTGGGCCCTCCAGCTTCACTTACTATTCACTACGAGGCCGCGGTGGCCTGGTGGTAAGGTCACGGCTTCGGAATCGGAGGTTTTCAGGTTCGCGACTCGATTCCACCGAAGAATCGTCGTGTGAGGGGGTCTCTTGCACGTTAAATCTGTCAGGGTAAACGTCCTCCCGCTGGTGTGGCGAGGTCTGGAGAGGGAGTGCCCGTTCAGGTGTCGTTCTCGTCATCTGACCATGGTTCAAATTGACGAGGTCCGTCTCAAAATAGTCCTCGTGTTGCTTTAAAACGGGACGTTAATATAACTAAACTAAAACTAAAAACTACTATTCACTACTCTATTACTGGACAGCCGAGAGGAGTAAAATCAAGCTTTTGAATTTAAAGACTATGAAATGAAAATCTGAATGAAAAATCATTTCTATACAGAATCACAGAATTTGCTTCATGCAATTTATCATCCATGAATTAAAATCACTTCTTTACAAAACAGGCTTCCAACAAATCTACAAACATACTCTCCCATTGTATGTTTCCCCTACATAGTATATTTTGTCTTTAGATTCATCCGGTAGTGAACGGAATAGAGTATACTGTCACAAATTAGTTATATTATTTTTCTGGGCTCTAGGTCTTCCGGCATAAGTCAGTTTCACAGTTATAATAACTGGTACAGAATTCATGACGTTCAGGCTTGGTGATTATCTAGTGACTTGGCGACGAATTTGGCAAGAAAAAAGAAGGAGCCATGATATTTAACAGTTTTGGCAATAGTCTCGTTAAAACTTGAATTCTAGAGTTTATTCTAAAACAGTCGATGCTCTATTATGGGAGTTACACAGGGTGATCAGCAAATAAGGCCTGATTTCAAAATTAAATATTTGTACAACAAAGGTCGATAGAATTATGAGGTAAACTGTAAGTTTATTAGCAAAACTTTAAAAATGCTGTACAAAGAATTTAGTTACGAAAATTGTTAACAGATGGCGCTCTAATCACAATGCCCATAGACGCTTTTAGTGCGACTTCAAAAATGAAAAATGACTCCCAATCTGACTTCTCGTGACTTCTTTCTGTGGGGAGCATTGAAAGACACTGTCTATAGAAACAATCCCGCCACTCTAGTTGAGCTTGAATTGTTGATGGGTGTTGGTGAGACTAAGGACCATCATCGGCCAAGGTACAATCCTCCCAGTGAGAAGCACGCCCCTCATCGGAAAAAGGTAGCCAGCCCCCCCAATTTCTATACCCCCTCAGGTGGTGAGAATCATTTCCATACTGAAAGTTTCTCATCCTCATATTAAATAACTCCTGGGAGAAACTGTAGGGAGGTTATAAGAACTCACCTGCAGTTTTTTAAAGCAAATTTGAAATAAATTATCCTAGCCAAAGTAACGGTGAGTAGAATAACTGAGCGATAAATGCCCCGAAAGCCAAACTTTTTGGTTACAACGGAGACAAAATGTTATACTACATATATTCCATTTTTGAGCAAAAAAATATTATAATAAAAAACTTATACTATGCTCCTGGCCCATTTGATACTTGCTATATAACTGATAATGATTCGAACAAAAAATTCTTATTATACCCCGACGCCACTTGCCACCGCTACGCCAATGAGCTTACCTGGTAATTAATAAAATATAAGTTAACCTCAAAGAGGTTATGATTCACACCAAAGTCAGCAAATTTCATTAAAGTTTGTCAAGCTGGAAATGAAAGTACAATCCATAGAAAATTTCAAGACCCATCATAAATCGATAGCAAAAACAAGGAAATAACACAGAGGTAATAAATCCAAATTTATTAGACCATACTTCATGCATAAAATATTAAGATGCTCAAAAGGCCCTCGCTAACTTCAGTGCTTGCCCTCAGCTGTGATGGAAAGATTAATGTATGCGACAATACAGTTGCAAACGTGGATATTGTGCTGCATAGATATTGCAAGCATGCTTTTGAACGCAAATTTTAAAATAATAATTTTTTTTAAATTAAAAAAGAGCATTTTGCTAAGATATAATAAAATTAAAATTATTAAACCAATTAAAATAATTCTTTAAGAATATGTAATTGTATTACATATATATATATTGCTTACTCTGTATGTGCTCTTAAAAATGTTTTTAGCAACGTTTCCCCATTTACAAATTAAAGGATTAAACAAATACGATAGACAACCACTTAAGGTACAACAACTTTAAGGACTTATAATTTTTTTATACTTTGTATCCAATTCTAAGCGGGATAATTTTGAAAGTAGTTTGGTTTTTTAAGTTTATATGATATTTTTCCATTATACCGGAGCAGCCGACAATTCGCCAATAATGCTGCAACCAACGCCAAACGGAATATCGCCACCGGTAACCTTTTGCCGATACATTTTGAAAGAAAGTCGTGCCATTTTGTCGCCTGCGCCAAAATGGCAACTGTGTCCTGTAACCAAAAAGTCTGCTTGGCGAGATTTGCGCCAGTATAACAGAAAAGTACCGTTTATATATACTTGAACCTGTCAAAATTAAATATGTATTGGTTTCCAAAACATAATTTTTAGAACTTTTTTTCATGCTAGCGAATTAGTTTATGAATTAATGTAAACCACACTTTTTTCTCTGTTGACGACTGGCTCACAGGTTAACGAAAGTAAAAAAAATTCTGTATTAGAGTATTAAATTGTGTTAAAAAATGAGCTTAAATTATTTTTATCATTTTACTTATAAGCACCCTTAGATTTATATTTGATTTTTTTTATCTGAGAAATACTGAAACTAACTTTTTACCTTGTGAGAATATGATGTTGTTTTGGTTTGTGGTTTTTGAAGCTTCAAAATATATAGGCAACAGATTATTGAAGATTTAAAATGCTTAGGCAACAAATTGGCGATTTATCGCTTTTAAGCATCAATTTTTCGCTTTTAGGTTTATTAGAAAATGCTGCTGAAGGTTGTCACATTTGGAGGTTTATCGCCAACTAAAGTCACAACTTCATTTTCAAATAATTCATTCTCTGAATTCTTACGAATTATGAACAGGTTTGAAACAATCACGATACTATCAGATTATGCATGCGTCAATATTCAGAAAAACAATGTTTTTTTTCCATCTCAAAATTGGTCGAGGTCCAGAATTTTGTTAGCAAGCTAAAATATTGGAAACGAACGTTTAAAAAAAATTATCATTGTATATTTATGTATATATAGAGAGAGAGGGAGAGAGACCGATAGGGAAGTTTCGTGATTCGTTCAAACAGATTTAAACTGGCAAATGACTTAAATTAATTAAGATAAATAATGACTTAAAAATAATAATGTTCTCTCAAGATAACTTGAAATTTGCACTGGTAGACCATTTTTTAAACGATTATCTCTAAAGCAATCTTACAATCTTTAAACGATTTATCTCGAAAGCAATATCTTGGCGCAATATCGCCAAACATGATTCTTACATTAATAAACACCAAATCACAGCCAAATAATGTTCTTTATATAGAGTTGCATGAGGTTACAAAAATATGGCATCTTGAAAACGTTATTCGGTTTAAAATTAAATTCAAGAATATCATACTTTTACGGCTACAGATAGCATCATGTTTATTCAGCACCAAGACACAGACAGTATAAAGCCGTCTTTTTAATTGATTTTCTTTTATCTTTATGTCCGTCCTCCGTCTTTGGAACTGTATGATTATTTACAGATTCAGTGGTCAAAATCGTAAATGATCTTCTGGAAATTATAGTTTGTGTAGAAGCATTATCTTGAGTAATTGGTGATAAACTTACATTTCCGTCTGTTTTCATTTCTTGATATTTCTTTTTCCTTTGCTTGGAAGATTCTTTTTGCGTTTTATCATGTTTCTGACTTGTTTCTTTTTTTCTGGCAGATTTATCTATAGGTTGACTGGCATTTGCGTGTTCTTTACTGCATTTCTGCGATACCACTTCTATATGAATGAAACACCTTTTGCGGAACTTCTTTTTCCTCTGTTTTTCTATGCTTTGTGATCCATTTGAAGTAAAGGCATCGACTGATATCAAGTCCGAAGGATTGTCTTCACCATTCGTCATTTGTTTGCTCAAATGTTTCTTATTGTATTTACGATGTCTCTTTCTAAAATTTATTATTTTAGTCTTCTCTGTAAATTTAATATTTGAATTTGGTAACTTGGAGTTTTCGCTTATTTGAGAATAATAACAATTTGATAATGGACCAGACTTGTATAGATGTGAACTTTTGCATTTCTTAGTTTGTTCAGTTGATTGATTGATTTCCTCTTTCAAATCTCCGTTCTGTTGTAAACTATTCGAAGATTTTATCTTAGAATGAACAGGACAGTGGAATCTATTTCTCAAAATGCAGTGAGAATTTTCAATCATATTGTTTTCATGTAGTCTTTTCCATTTTCCGGTAAGTTCGAATGGCTGACTATCACAAACAACCAGCCTCAAGTCGGTTTCCTTCTTGTTTGGGGACGAATTTTGCACCCTATCGTCTTTTTTAGTTAACTGATCTCTGTGATCATGCACTTCAGTTTCAGTTTGTCTATTTTCATTTTCAACAACACATTTCCAACTTTTCCTCGATTTCCTTCTTTTGATATTAAGTGCTGATATCGACATATCTGATTTTTTAAAGTCAGACGTTTTTCTTAAATCTCCAAGTACAGGGGCACTTTGAATCAGAGAAGAAGTTTCATTAATTTTTATTCGATTAGCCGAGTTTCGTTTTGAAAGTTGCAAATTCCGTAGGGAAATATAGGAATTGCGTGACTCATGTCCGAAACTCTGAAAGTACAGCGATTGACTTCTTGGACAGTACCTCCTACTTTGGGGAAGCTGGTCGTTTTCGAAACCAGACACTTCACTTGACTGATGATTCCTTTCAGTTTCCAAATTTAGAAAACTGCTTTTGCATCTTTGAACTGAGTCGCTTTTTCCCATCTTAATGCTACTAAAACTCTCACTTTTCGAACGATCTAATTCTCGTATGCTACATGACCTTGTACTTTCGATCATTTGGCTACAAAGAGTTGATTGAGTTGACTCTTGCTGAATATCTACTAAATGTAAGCTCCCTTTATTTGACATATTTTCTGATTCTTGGTGGGCCATATCGTCATCAAATTTTTGCTTGCAAAGAATTCCTGTATGATTTGGGTAGTTCGAAGAATGAACTTTGCGAATACTTGACTTCACTTCCGTTTGCATGGAAGTAAGTTGCTCTCGTGTGTTCTCGCATATCGAATATGAATGTGCTACAGGCAAGTGTTCACGACTTGTCTTTGCAGATAGGCCAGCATTTGAATTTCTTTTGAAGTTGAAAAAGCTTTCAAGTTGAAGAAGTGAAAATTGACGTCTCAATCTGTGTTTAGAGGAATGTAGCATATCTGAGTTTTTTGACGTCGGTAAACTTTTCATTGCGACAGAACTTTCACTTTTTACTTTTTTATCTGTAAGTTCGCTTATATACTGTTTGCAGCTCTTAGAAATTACCTGAAAGCTTTTTCTTGATGACAAATCATTTAAGATAACTGATTTATCTCCCGTTTTTTTACTCTCTGTGTGTTCATTTCTTTGCTGACTGCCTCTTTTTGAACTTTCTTGGGCAATTCTTTGTCGTGGCTGCAGAAACATTGCCAATGCTGCACGTCGAGCATCACACCTGTTGTAGGGGTGGTAAGTAATGAATAAGTTTAGAAACTCTTTGAAATTCACCGAATCTTCATCTAACACAACTGATCCTTTGTTAGCTACTTTTAAAGTATCCGAATCTATATAATTCACAATTTCCAACGCTCGACTGCAGTTATAGTCAACCAGTGCCCATGGAACTCTGTGTTGAAGAAATACTTCAAGAGCCATTACACCAAAAGCCCACATTTCAGCAGCGATGGGATTAAATGAACGGCATTTATCATAAATATTATTTGATTCACTTACTTCTGGTGCTTGGTAGAATGGCGGCAATGAAAATTTATGTTTTTTAGCTTGACAAATAGATTTTAAACAGCTGAAATCGGTAATAACTGCCTTATTTGATTCTAAACAAATATAAATATTAGCATCACTCATGTTCATGAGGACCAAAGAGTTTCTGTGGAGGTAATCCAGTCCCCATAGAATATCTTGCAGATAAATCTTTTTGTTGACGAAGCAGCATTGGCTGTTGACAAAATCTTCATTGTGAACAATTTCTCTCAATTTTATTTCATTGAAAGTTGATATCAAGATGCTGATATTGGCGCCAATCGAAACAACATCCAAAAGCGGAGCCAAGCTTCGGTGGTATAATCGAGGCCAATGAAATACCTCGCCTTCTGAAAATGATGTGACAACTTTTCCAATAACATCCCAATCTTTGTACTTGTCTTTGAATAATATATGAGTTACGAATTTTCCATTATTTATGAATTTTTTTAAAGAGTAGCGTTTATTTCCATTAATATTCCATAAAGAATTTAATCTAGTTTCACTACTCGTGTTTTCATTCATTTTTTGGGATCTGTTATGATTTAATCTGTGGTTATTTTAAACCTAACATTTAACTTCTTAAATATTTTGGGAAAAAAAACTTAAATTTTGAAAAATATGTCACTAGCTAAAATCTTGAAAACTTTCTTACTTTGATATTTTACCCAACAAAACATTGAATTTCACACAATTAAATTATATTTTTATGAAATTTAATATGATGAACGTGAAAATCATATATTTACTGCCTCTTATTTTTATTATTATATAAAAATGCACAATATATATATATATACCATTTAAAGCCGAATGTCATGTTTTGCAGACGATTTTTATTTAAAACTATTTTTTATCGTTTTCTTTTTATCGTTTAGATGATACATGTTAAATATGGGTTTTAATTAATTTTAACTTTATAATATTCGTTGTTGCAGATGCAATTTGATTTAAACAACTCAACTTAATGATTTCAGGAAAAAACATAAACGATAATATAAAGAAATATTTTTCCGAATTGTTTCTTTTGTAAATCTTAGTTTCATTAAAATTCTTTTCTGACAACTGTGGGCTTTATTTTGTAATATAAACATATTTTCTTAGTTCTACATTAATTTTATGGATTAAATTATTAAAAGAATCTGATGTTAAAGTATTTTGGTAACTAGAGAAATTTTACTTACAGCATGTTGTTGATGCTAAATGATGCAATATTGGTTATTACAATATGGCATTGGTAAAGTAGTTCTGTTTAGATATAAGTAAAAATTAACTATATGTAATTTAGCACACTTTGCCATAAATACAATCACTCTGGTTGGATAAATTTATGAGTGACTAATCACCTTTGGCGAACAGCTGGTTCGCCATGAGTAATGCGTTCTAAAATTTTCAATTAAGCACTTATGTATCTTACTTTCTTTATAACTTCACAACCAAGTATATTTAAACTTCGAACTCCAATAGTAAAATAACTCATATTACTATAGAAGCCTTATAATTATTTGTTAAGTGTACTATATACCTCACTGATTTGCAATCAGCTGTTGTGGAATTATGTGGAAAATATCACATATTATATATATTCCATAACATTACGCTTCCGTTTAAACACGTGCTGAACATCACACTTTCCTCGGTTTAATTTGCAATGAGAGTTAATTTAATCATTCAGTTTTTGCCTAAGTGGCAGCAAAGTACTGGTACACTCTTAACGTGCTCTTTCGGGTTAAATTATACTTTTTTTTTTTGTGAAAAATTAATAATTGGGAAATATAGTTACAAATTTTTTTTAAAAAAACATTAATTAAAAATAGAAACTTAATTTATAGGTTAAAACATTGTTATTAATAAATAAAAAATCATTTTTAAGAGGATTTAAAAAACTGTTTTGTGTTGTAATATTTTCGGAAGTTATCGCAGAAAAATTCCGAATATTTGTTTGATTTTTAATTAATTAAAGTTTCCAAAAAAAATCTATGCTAAAATAATAAAAAAATATGTATGTCTATTACTGATGATTCACAAATTAGCCACTGGGTCCCAATTTGAATGCGTATCCTGTTTAAATTCACTCGTGTTTGCCGTAAATAAAACTGATTGAATTAATGATATAGATAATGCAAATGATCATAGAAGCCTTTGCCTTGTATTTATTTCTTTAGAAAATATAACATTTAATATTTATTTTATTTCATCCAATCACGCGCTGAAAGTTACATTTTTTAAAGATTTAATTTACAGTAATAGATGAATTTTTTTTATTTGAACTTCTGTCAATATGATGGAAACACTTTAATGAGAGCTAATTTTTTCCTATTAAAGTGCTCGTGCAGTATTAAATGTTATTGTTTTGTCCTAAATATATTGTTGAAAAATATGGTTAAATATTTGTTTAAAAGCTCATTAAAAATAGAAAATTAAATTTCTTTGTTAAAATACTGATATCATTAGAAGGCTAATTTTTTAATCTTTAACTTGATGTAAAAGTCATGTTTGAGCAATAGTATTTTGGGAAGTTATAGCGGAAAAACGCCAAGGCTTCGTTTAATTTTTAATTAATTCAAATCCTAATTAAAAATTTAAAAAAAAGTTCCAAGGTGCACATTCCCGGTGTCCAAGGTATACACATGCCAAATTTGGTAGATCTCGGTAAAATGGTCTGACCTGTAGGACGCCAACACACACACATTGAGCTTTATTATAAATATAGATTGATTGATTTTGCATTTTTAATGAAATTAATATTTAATAAAAACGAAAAAAATTCAAAATCATCAAGTGCTTCGGATAACTAAAACTCTGTTTTCATCATCATGTTATATTTTGTTTATTTATCTGAGTAAGTGACGTGGATTTCAATCAAATAGAATTTTCAAAAAACTGAACTCGGATTTTTTGTGTCAGTTGTTTTCAGAATTTCTTCCTGTTTTGAAAGATATGTAATCACATTTTTGATATTTGTTGATGATAACAGTAGAATATCTACTTTTTTGCAAATAATTTTGTATAATAGGAGATAAATATCCGATTGGTTTTTTTCCTGGTTCTTTTTAGGGATAAAAACATTCCAAGAATTCTCAGAGTAGCTGAACAGTGCTTCGATGAGCGAATCCTTAAAATATATATAGTAATTCCCTTTGATTCAAAAAACAATTAAAGAATAATCAATTCTGCTATTTCTCTTATATAAAATATTTAAACTGTCTCAACCTGTATTTGATAGAATTCATGCAAAATGAACTGTTCGATTGTAACACTCGGAAATGAAAACTATTTTGTTTTTGTTTCCAATGGCCAATAATAGTTCTGGTGCCAAAACACCCAACAACCAACCAAGCAATTTGACATCAACCTCTCGTATATGGATTATAGGCCAGAAATCAATAATGGGTTTGATGAAATGTAGCTTGTTATTGATCTGCATGTCCCAAGCCTTCTGCCAAGTTAAGTAAAAATAATTTTTTACGGACTTCCTCGCATCATAATATGGAAGACCGTATGTCAAAAAAGATGTCGCCTGTTTTGAAACAGTCTGCCTCCCCATTTCGGAAAATACCCAAATGAGTAGGAACCCAACAAAATATGACATTGAATCCTCTATTTTGTAAAATTTGCAGTGTAGACAAAATCCGAATAGCAATTGCGTGCATTCCTTTACGAAAATGAGCAAGTGTTTCCAAAGCACTCATGCTGTCAGTATAGATTATAAAATTTTTGTCAGTTTTTGTTTCCGAGTATTACAATAATGTAATTTCATTATTGTACAGTTAATTTTCGGCAAATACAATCCATTCAGCAAGACCACACATGCGCAGAAATTGCACTATGACAAATACTTGTCATGTTAAGATAAGCACCTGTTTTTGTCTGCTCAGCGCATGCGCATTTTTCCTTGAGCATAGGCGTGAATTTACTGGAATCTTATGATATGAATGTAAACCAACATTCATATATTGTTTTGTTACACTTATATTTACCACAAAAATCAAAATATAAAATGAAGTGAAGTAAAATATAGATTAAATATGTAAAAATATCTGGAATTAGTTTTGTAAAATCTCAACAAGTAACACATAATTTCAGTTGTAGTAACACTGTTCTGTTACCTCAATCAGCTAGTGTGCCAATAGTATCTTGACACTTTTGTTTAGTGATATTATGAATGGTCTTTGATGCGGAGATATGAGACGTTCTATTCTGTACAGTGATTTTTGCATACAGTTAATTGATATCTAATTAATCATTTGTAGTTTATCTACAAGGCAAGTTAAATTATATAGTCTTGCTAAAAATTGTAATTTTTGTTAAAAGTATTTTTTTTTCCATTAAGCTGAGAAAAAAAAAGAAATAACCCAAATTTTAATAATTATTAAGTATTCTATATGTGTTATAAATAAAACGGTTGATAATTTTGGAAATAAGTTTTTAAATAAAGCTTCTGATAGCCAAACTATTAAGCAAAAACATTCTTTGAGAGCTCTCTCTCGTAGCTCTAAGGTCTCGGATCTAAGCAATTGAATACCAACATTTGATAGGCATAGTTTGTTTGTTTGTGTGGCTTAATGGCGCAAGAGCCATATATGGCCATACTGCGCCAATCAAAAGGTAAAAGTATAAAAGACTTTTAAAAACTCATTTATTAAAATGTAGCTTTAATGTGTAGAGATAAAACTCCACAAGACTGATATAAAAAATGGTTTTAGTATTTTTTTAAATTAAGACAACAAGTTATGAGAATTTGTAAAAATGTTGTCAAAACGAAGAACCTAAATAGCAGTATTGAGAAGCATAGAGCTGTACTTTTATCGAAAAGCGCGTAGCAATCTTTATAAGACAGGTTGATAAATGACTTTGTTAACATCACTGCATGTTTAATTCACCACGAGCTTATCGTGAGGTTATTATTTACATAATCGTAGAGTGTCATTATGATAATTCATGATTTTAATGCAATGATGAAGCTTGGTGCACTGTCTTATCAAGGTTGCTGGTCCCTGTAAATGCAATTATAAGCTTGTATTGTAGTTTGGTAGTATTTTTCATAACAAGTCTTCTTACAAAATTCTGCAATGATGGTATAATCTTATCAAGATTACAGATCATTGCGCCTGTATGAACAGTCATCTGTTCTACTACATTATAAGACTTGCCTCAAGAGCGTTGATGAGCATATTCATATTCAATAGAAAATTTAAATTTCTATTCCTTTATTAATAATTATAATTCTGTTTAAGACTTAACGATATTATATGACATACAGCTAAACTTTAATTTTTTACAAAGATAATTTCAGTGAACGAGAAATTCGGAGGTTAATTTAACCCACCAAAGGTCTAACAACTGGGAATTAGTTTAGGACTTAATGACGAAACTGTACCATGGTCTTTAATCTGAGTAGAAATATATCCCCTCTTAAATCTCGAAAAAGATTAAAATTATTTATAGCGAGTAGATATTTTGGGCCTCTTCTTGATCTAATTGGCTCCAATTTAATACAAATTTAGAGTTTTTATATGATCTGACCGCATACTAATTTTCCTATTTTGCTTATTGCATTTTAGGTTATATATTTTATATACACTTGAATTAACGGATGGTCAGGTAACCAACCAACCACCAATGGATTTGGTTCAAAATTCATTTCTAGCAATAAAAGAAAATACAAAATTTTATCTACAAATCTCACTTACTTAGGAGTTATTGTGTTCATATATACTCTTCTCTAACGGATTCCATCCAAAAATTGTCTCAAAACTACAGCTGTGACTTTAACATTACATACGAAAGTTCAAATTCATCAACGTTTCTGTTTTAACCTGTTCTTTTCTAATTTATCATATTCTTAGATAGGCAGATATACATTTCAAAGAATTGTTCCAAAACTCAATTCAAAGAGATATAAAATTACTAGATTCATCAAAATCTCTAAACTTAATATTTGACGATTCCAATTCCTTTATGTTTGCAGGTTTCATATGCAGGAAAAGCAGTTGAAAAATGAGTAAAATTCCAAAGCATAATTAATTTTTTAAAAATTGCGGTTAGATTTTATTCTAGATTTTGAAAAAATTAATTATCATTCTTTGAATAGTAGAAATTGACCTTTAAATTCTTTGTAGATGTTATCTACTTGAAAAATTACCGCTAGATTACTCGAATTTTTGTAACTCACAAGGTAAAATATACATGATCTATAATCACTTGTTGATAGTTAATAAAAAGAATTGGAACTAAGAGTCTGAAAAAACAAGATTTTTTTAAAATCGGTATATCTCCTTATTGAGTACGTCAAATTCTTCTGTTTTATTTATTTACATTCTTTTTCCCTACTGCCAATTTTTCTTTTCTAGTAAAAAAAAAAAAATAATAATAAGTTTCCGACCGCCCGGTGAAGTGCGACCTCAGAAGATAAATAAAAAAAGAACCACGACCTTGTCGGCTTTCCTGATCTATTTTAATCGTGATTCAATTGAGTACCAAGTCACGTGTGTGATGACCCTGTGATCGCTGGATTGAATGGTTACAGAATTAAATCTTGAACTGAAACCACAAGTTGAGTAAAACTAATCTAGAAAAGACAACAGTTTGTGAAACGCTATTTTTCACCCCTCCAAAGCTAGAACGATGACATCTAAGCTCTGACGTATTTAAACTGGTCCCGTACCTTTGAAAATTTTGACGTCACAGAAGACTTACCCAATTGGAAACCACATGAAATTTCTGTCTGGAAAGATCATTTATATAACAATGAACTGTATCGAAGCTTTCCAAACAATTTTCAAAATGCGAAAAAAAAAAAATCCGTCTAGAAATACATCACAAAAAAAAAATTCATTAAAGTATTAGATGCCTATAAGTTTAACACGTTTTTTAAAAATACAATGTAATTTAATTCTCTGGATCTCCAAAATGTTTTATACTTATAACAATTATTTTAAAAATTAATTTTTATAGTTTATATATATATATATATATATATATTTGTTTTCATGATAATTCTGATGAAAAAATAATACTTTATTATTGATTTCACAGAAAATTTATTTAAATACAAATTATCTGATTTTTAACAACATTAAAATCGACAAAAGCTAGAACCGCCATTCAAAGTTTCAAACTATTTTTTGTTCTTTCTCGCTTAAGAAATATCGGAAGAAAAAGTGTTGCAATCGTTGTAAAATTTAGTTTGTAAATCTTGATGAACTTTCACATTTTACATTTCTCTGTGTCCGAATCAAGAGATTTGTAGGCATGTCTCTCTGTAAATATGGTTTTTCAAACACGAGATGAACTACACAAGGAAACTTTGATGTATTTGATGTATTTAAATCAAATTTGTGAAAGGAATTCTGTTTGAATAAATAACAGTACATTGATAATCTTTTTTTATATTATACTAGCTGTTACCCGGCGCGTTGTTACTGCAGAAGAAATCATCTTAGAAATATCTTTTGGAATTTGAAATAGCTATCTTGTTTAGTTAAGAATGATAGGAAGAACGATATTTATTTGGTGGTGGTGGGTCTAATGCCACTTGGTCATACCAAGCCCGGAGCTCTTTCGAATCAAGGCAGAAGTGTGCCATTTGTTGTTAACGAGCTCCGTTAAGGTGAAAGTACGTGTGTGTTCGAGCAAAGTCATATTTATTCCAAAAGACAACATATAATATTACATAGTTTTCTCTTTTTGTGCGTACCTTATCTTTCTGTCAGTGACAATACTGGCTTAGTGCAAATCCACCTTCAAGAGTATTAGCATTTTTTAATATCATTCATCAGTGGTGTTGTTATTTCTTTCCTTATTGTTGAAATATGACATATTATAAGAGGGCTGCGTATACAGTGACGATCCTTAATTTCAAAGAGTAAATCTAAAACTAAAATTTATTATACTAAATTAACAAGGTCAAATCTAAGGTAAAGATTCTATATAAAGGGTTTCTTTATTGAGTCATTTGATTTTCTTGATAAACGTATAATCAATTCTTGATAATGCACATGAATACGACGTGCAATGAGATTTCAATATGAGGGCTGAATTCTCTGGCCTTTGGAAAACAAGCAAAGTGAGAAGAACAAATGTCTTTCCTCTCCTTTTTAAATACTGTTAAAGAGATATATAACGACTCGTGATTCAGCCTTTTGACATTAGAGTAACTGCAGTGGAATTGATTACAAATAAGTCTTCAAAGATTGGGTCTGGCAAAATGGAAAGTTTAAATCAAATACAATTTATTAAGAGCAAATAAAAAGTAATATATGATGAACTATTTATAGATATGACGGAAAATTTTGTACATACATAGATGGTCATTACAGGACGTGAGACCACCACCATTTCAAACATAATGATATGTATTTGTATATCATGTCTTAATTCTTATATTTGCATATCGGATTAAAAAAATGTCAGATACGATACCGATAAATAACTATATGTTTAATGTCAAGTGATTATTTAAACTAAAGGGGCACAGTAGCAGGTTCAAAATGCACTGCATCATTTTAAAATAGAGTACGAGAGACAAAAGAATTTGAAATTTAGAATCATAATGCCGAAATTTCCTACCAAATACCAATTAGGATATGTTCTTAACAAAAGGTAAGAATATTCTCTCATCTTAATTATACATTGGCAGAACTTGTTTGAAACATTGAACTTGCTTGCCGGCGTCCTGGCTTAGGGGTAGCGTGTCTTCCCCGTGATCTGGGCGTCCCGGGTTCGAGTCCCGGTTAGGGCATGGTTGTTCTGTGTTCTATCTGTGAGGTGTATGAATGAGCCTTCCTGTAAAAAGGGGTTGTGCAAACGAATGTGTGTGTCACCTACATTTGAGCTAGAAGTCAGACTTCTGCCCTCTGGGTGCTCAAGGGTCTCTACCCTCAGAAGCTACTGCACCCCCTTTCCGTGGAAACACGGACACGACATCATCATCATCATTGAACTTGCTTGCGGATAAACGCTATCTGTATAGAGACAACATCTATCCGTAAGCAGGTTTTATAAAGAAGGCATTGTAGTTCCTAGTCTGATTCTAGATCTCATTTTTCGATTTCTATGAATCATATTGAGACCAGGAATCAGTCAAATCATATTCGATGTATCACACCATATCCTTATTAACACAAAATCTTCTATGATATTGATACTGTATCCACGTTATTGCGTATTATTCAGAAACTAAACAATACCTCGGAAATATCGAACAATGTCTGGTTTTATGGAAAATCACTCATAGGAATCGATTTAATCACAGAGTTTTAAGAACGTTGAATAATTTCTCGAAAAAGCATTAGATATTAAAATATTTGAAATGGTTCAGTACTCTTAAGATCAAATCGAATGAAGAAATTCAAATTGTTGTAATACAGAAGAATTGTTTAGTCAAAAATTATCCTCATAATTAAACCTGCAAATGCATTATTTTTTGATTTGTTAACTTGGGTATTTATTAATTATATAACTTTTAATTTAAAAAAATTGAAAAATATACTAAATTAATTTGAATTTATAAAAGCATTTTGTTTATTTTCTCTGTTTATAAAATACGTCAACACCTCTTTTGTGGACTAATTTTTAGTTAGGAGTTAAATTGATTTTTTATTTCTTTTTTCTAAAGGGCCATAAAAGAGTCATTATCATGTAAGGGTTATTAATCAAGCAGGATTACAAAGATTTAAAATTATTTATCAGTGAAGCTTTGAAATACAGTAAAATCTCCTTATTCGCGCTTCCTTCATTCGCGTTTTCACTATTCGCGGATTAAAAAAATGCGACCCAATTCCTGTATTCGCAGCTAAAAATTTCTTTATTCGCGGATCTAATAAGTACATACGTCTTAATAAAAGGATTACAATAGGTATCCAACCCAATATCCTTTGTAAATGCTGTCAAATGGACTAATAAAAAAGTAAAATATATCTTATTACAACTTAGTCTAAAGTATATTGTTAAATGCAAACTGCAAACATAGCCGAAATGGCGAATGGAATAGCACGAGATGTGTTCGAACAGATAGAATCAAGTGACATTCAGGAATTTCTTGAATCGCAAAATGAAGATCTGACTGAAACCGAGTTGGAGGACATGTTAAATTCACAGCCCACTGAAGAAGAGGCTTCAACAAGCACTGGAAACATGACATTTAATTTCAAAAATCTTATTGAAGGTTTAAGAATGAAAAATGAGCTTTGCGGTTTCTTTATAAACATTGATTCGTCTATGAAATGAAGTCTTATTTTTAAGAGGCAAATTGTTAATGCGACTGCTGCGTATCAGTCTGAATGGAAGGAGGTTTTAAAAACTGCCAAGCAAGAGAAAATGACAAAATTCTTCAAATCATTGCCTAAGCCTTAAGATAATCAAAATATTCAAAAATTTCAATTAAATTGATTTTTATATATTTGGTTTTTTTTTGTCACCTAGTACCGTATCCCCTATAATCCCATATAAATGACCATTCCGTATTCACGGTTTCTGTATTCGCGGCATATTTATGGAACTTATACACCTCGAATAAAGAGCTTTTACTGTACTCATTGTTGGAAGAAAGTTTCACTAAAATCGAAAATTGCTGAACTTCCTGGTTTTTACTTTTAAACAACCTTATTTAGAGAGGGGTGGCAAAATGGGGGATTCCTGAAGTCCAGCTTGGTAGTCCAGGAGAACAGTGACTGGTCTAAAATACGACATATTTACTCTTTCTTACTTTCCAATGAAATAATCTGAAAGGAGATCACTCCAGGTTTTGCATTAGAGCTTAACTCGATGGCCATGCAATTAAATAATCACTTAAAGGAATTTTGTTCTCAATAATAGAATGCTTGGAATAAATATCAAATGTCGACGGAAATACAGTAATTTATCATGATGTACTCTGAATGTCTCTCTTCTAACCTTACTGCCCACATATTCTTTGAACTTGTTTACTTGACTCCAGGTTACCTTGAATCTGTACAATCCTGATCTACGTTGACGACTCATCCACAGATATCATTACGTGATTCTGGTTTTAATTCAATGTTACAAAGTGAGATAGGATTCAGCATCGCCGTCCTATGGCATATCGTTCGATTACCGGAGAATCTAGAGGAATTTAAATTTGCTTCTGAGGAAGATATATTAATATTCATAAATATACGAATAAATTTTCTACCTGGGAGAGTTTTGAACTTTTTGACTACTTTTAAAAAATACATACTTTTATACAAGGAAGTAAAATAGAAAAAAAATTTCAATGTATTAATACTAAAATTAATCTCTGTAGTTATAAAGAAATATATTTTTAAAATTCCTTTTAAAAATAATTATATTGAAATTACTATGAAAAAATAATTATATTGAAATCAAATAAAATAATTTCTTAATATTCGCAATGAATTAATAGCATTTGGGAATCAGCTTCCTTTGTTTCAATTCTTATTCATGCTTCCTAAAATATTTAACAGATTTATTGTATTTATCAAATATATCATGGAATTTTAAATAAATAATGTCCAATTAATATTGATGCTACTTGAATGCATTCGTTTATTTTTTGTGGAGGACATTTTAATTTAGTTTATTATCTTTTCTTTTATGATATCATCTTCCCTGGTTGCGATGGTACAATTTCTTTTATACTACTTGAAACTTCTCTACGTACTTTTCAAAAAAGAATTTTGTTGGCTTGTCAGAACTAACACCAAACAAAATCTATGATGACTTCCCGTTTTCGGCCCCTTGTTCTACATTTATTGTCCTGGTGCCCTCTTTTTAAGAGAATTTCATATAATATAAATCATTCATTGCCCCACTTAGATAGAACTTCATAAGACATGTTCAGTAGACGATTCACGAAAACAAAAAAAATTAACGCCTTTTCACCTAACGAACTTTTTTTACTTTTCCAGAAAACCAACCTATTTAGGACAACAGGTGTTTCACTTTCGTTGTTAAAAAGAATCAAAAACTTTCAAACTGTCACTAAAAATTGATCATCTCTGATAAACAATTGTTAATATCCTAAAGTCATTAGTTTGTCCTACATTTGACGGAATCTTCAATCCCTTTTTCGTCGATGTCACTCATTACACTTAAATATATATATATCGGTATAAAAAATTTAGAAATATCAGTAAATGTATACAGATGTCTTAAAAGTTAAAGCTAAACAAGTTTTCATAATTTTTTCACCTGGACAATATTAAAAAAAATTGATTAAAAAAAGGCAATTAACTTAAACAATATGATAAAACTTTCTAATTAATTACCATATTTTTTCGAATATAACATTTCTATAGAGATATAATTTTTAGAATTACAAAACCCTTTCATGTCAGTATGGAGATTATTGTCCAACCTTTTTTTAATCTCGCTCTTGCCTCTGGTATTCAATTATTAGTCACCATTATTCTACCCAGCACAATCAACAAAAGCAAAAAATCAATTCCATTTACACTTAACAACACAGCAAAAATGTGAAACCCTTTAATAGACATGATAGAAATTAGTTTGGTCTCCCTTCAAATTAGTCAAAGCCTTCAGATGAAAGCTTAAAACCAATGCACTCCATATTTTTTGACTTATTCTGGTTTTAAAAAAATTTGTCCTATCTATAAGTACCTCTCGTAATTACATATGAAATCAAGATCTTAACACTTCTGATTTTTTTTGTAAAATATTTTGAAGATTTGAACTGCAAACTACAGCTGCAACCTACAAATCTGTTCACAGAACAGATGCTGTTCGCATATTTTAAAACTTTTTATAAAAATTTTATATAAATTTTAAGAATTCTTTTTTGTTTGATTACAAACCTTTAGGTGTTACTCCTTTATTATTAAAAGCCATATTAATTCTAGATTATATACTGATGCCATGACTGTTATAGAATTCTTGAATAATAGAAAATGATTTTTTTTTAGAAAAAAAAGAACATAGCATTCTGTCAACTTATTTTCAAACGCCATTTTTTAATGGAAGAAAACTAATATCACACGATAATTTAAAAACTAAACAAATAATTTTACAAAAAATAAAGGAATTTTAAGCCAAACGATTTCTACATATTAAATTAAAAATATTTATAAAATGCGAAACTTCATCTGTAATACAAATTCAGTTCGTTTAAACAAGAACAATTTTTAACTGTGTCTAATAATTTTTAATCTTATTATTTAGCTTTTCTCGAATGTTGAAATGTTTAAATTTTCTTAATGTCTAATTAATTTAAATATTCCTTCTATAACGAAACATTTATTTTCCAAATCTCTGTTGGAAACAGTAGAGGGAAAAAAGAGTAGGAAATCCTATTAATATTTCCAGCATGGCAACATAATAAATGCTGATTCTTATGTTCTAATTGGCAATCTGCATTCTGGTAATTCATATGAATATTATTCTATTTTCACCAAAGAATTACGTTCAATTATTGATAATAAGACCTCGAACCCTGTAGGCAGTTATTTGGAACTCATTAATAGATATATATATTCATAACAAGGTGCTAACGCATACTTTACTCTTTGAAAACAACTGAATGATGTAACAGATAATTACATGCAAGTATTGAAAACAACTCGTAAATTATTCAATGAGAATGATATATTGTCAGTTTGTCCTGAAAAAGAAAGAATATCTGTTAATTGATATACTTATTTTTGTCGATAATTCGCTTCGAATTTACATGAATAAAAAGCATTAACATTCTGATTGAAATTAGATTGATGGAGATATGGATTTAAATATTATAGCTTACTTTTCATGACAGATGTATTAATTATCTGAGTTGCAACAGGTGCTTTGTTCTGTCAAGCATGTGAGATAGAATTTTGAAAATTCGAAACCGCTTGGATTACTGTAAAATTTGATTTACTCCGAATTTCAAGTAAAGAAAAATTGGAACTAAAAAAGAGTATACCAGGGGAAAATAGATGTTTTTTAAATAAAAATGGTGATAAAGATTTGTTTTTAATATTCAAAAATTTCTCATAGGTTATACAAAGACAACAAAAATTTGTTATTTTGATCAATAAAGCAATGATTATAGTTAACAATATTTTATAAAATTAAAACTGATGATTTCAACACGTATATTTTTTGTATATGAACAAACAGTAAATAGCATTTTGAGAACAATACTTATATACAAACAATATAATTCATATCTGATGTATTCAAAACACTTAAAAAGATTTTAAAATTTTCAATACTTTCTTGATTGAATATATTGCACAGCGGTGAATTAAAAGTCATAAATTTATTCACTTATGATAAGTGAGTAAAAGAAGATGCACACATATTTAATTAGCAAATGTATTAAATAAATACCTTTCCCCTTTATTTTTTGCAATTTCTGATTTTGGCTGGAACAAATGAACTTTAGATTCGAATTTCAATCGCATAAATTCTTCAACATAAAACTGATTGAAAAATTCTGAAACCATATAAAAAGTTTGTGTAATCGATGAATTCGAATTTAAAATATTCAAATAAACATTCTACTTTATAAGTAATCGAAAAAATTTGATAATGGAAAAAAAATAAATTAAAAAAATTCTTAACTCGGTCAATTTTAGAACAAATGAAGGGAATTTTCTTTAAAGTACAAATGAAATCAAAAATATGTTACTAAATATGATTAATTTTGGTGGGATTGTATACAAAGACAATAATTTTTTCATGCAATCAAACAAATTAAATGTTGTTCTTTGCATTATTTGAAGCATTTAAAAAACATATTCTTTCCCTAATGGTGTAAACTGTAGTTATAATATTAAAGTGAACATCTTATATGTAATAAGATGTGTTTTTAAAACATAATTACTGTATAGAAATTAGAAACATTTTTCTGCAGTTTTTTACATTGATTATAATTTTTATGAACTTTCTATGTTTATTTCATTCTGTTTTCTCCAATTTTTTTAAATTACAAAAGAAAACAAAATCCTTTTTTTTGTTTGTTTGTTTCTAGCGTTTTCTTAAAAAATAGATGTGTACTAAATATTGATTTCTTAAATCTTTGTTCTGTGAATACATCATGGGAAAGAAATTCGATCATTAAGAACACTTTATCATATTTTTAAAAGGAAATCAATTTTCATCAAATACATAAGTTGAAGAATAATTGCAAAAAATAGGATTCATCTTATCTATTTTTAAATAATATGATTCTTTAACAAATGAAATAGAATTCAATCCTAGATATGAATTCTAAATCATTATGTAGATTCAATAGAGATCTACTAACGTTTCATACTGTTTTGCTGCCACGTTAACTTTAGATATAAAAGAAATATTTGCTGAGAATCCAACTGTATCCAGAAGCAAGGAAAATGATCTTAGTGCTAAATTTGAGAACACAGTGACCAAACAAAGTGTGAAACCATTACTGAGATAATTTTGCAACTATAATGGCTCTAGAAAATGTAAGCTTTATTTTTTTTAATCCCAAGATCTGGGGATTTTTCTGGTGAATTTTGTTTGACGTCACATTCTGACGGAATGGTATATAAACCCGATTTAATATCATTGTGAGAAATTTCAAAGAGTTTGTCTTTTTGAAATTTCTTTCGCGGAACGAACTAATGAATTGTGCGCTACCTTTAGAGTTATTTTTAGCAAGTAAGTAAAATTCTCTGTATTTGCTTCGAATGGTTTACATATATTTTAAACTTCTACTGGTAGTGTTCTTTGCATTCACTTTTATTGTGTGTGTTTAGTTTTTAGTTTAGTTTAGTTATATTAACGTCCCGTTTAAAGCAACACGAGGGCTATTTTGGGACGGGCCTCGTAATTTTGAACCACGATCAGATGACGAGGACGACACCCGATGTGGCACCCCCCTGTCCACACCACACCACCGGGAGGACGTTTGGCCTGACAGATTTAACGTGCAAGAGACCCCCTCATACGACGGATCTTCGGTGGAATCGAGTCTCGAACCTGAAACCCTCCGGATCCAAAGCCGAGACTTTACCACCAGGCCACCGCGGCCCTGTGTGTGTGTGTGTGTGTGTGTGTGTGTGTGTGTGTGTGTGTGTGTGTGTGTGTGT
>JAPMOQ010008111.1:670413-682035 GCA_026543055.1 Argiope trifasciata
TGTGTGTGTGTGTGTGTGTGTGTGTGTGTGTGTGTGTGTGTGTGTGTTGTTTTCCTTGATTCATATTTCCAAGAACTTTCGCGGATCAGTATCTTTTTTTTACTATCCAGCTTGTTTCACCGAATACCCACCAGACGAATTTCGAAACAATATGAAATCATTTCTAGTGCTAAACTAGATTTCGAGATAATTGATAACTTCCTACCATATCTTATAAATTGCGTCCCGGGTCATGGTGGTTTTACGCATTTTGCTACTTAGACAATGCATATTATGAGGCTCCTCTTTCATTAACTGGTCAATAAAATTTTACGTTACAAGACCTTTTTAGCTAAATCATTATGCTAATGATTTATTTTAGGAAAATTTTTCTAAAATTTATCATTATTATAGGCTATTAAATATATTATAAATTCTTAGCTGGATATTGATTAAGGATTTTCATACTTACAATTAAAAGCTTATAAATATTGTGTATATACTTACATACTATACTTTTATATACTTATAAATATTACAAATTATTTTGAGAGTATAGAATAAAATACGGGTAAAAACCTTCAAGCAAATTTAATATTAAAAACTATTATTTAACACGACTTATCAAATGGTATATAATGTAACAAATTAAAAGACTTATAAATATCCGATATATTACTACATAATTGATTATAATTATTTATAATAATGACTAGTTGTAATTTATTTAAAAATAATTATAATATTTCAGTCTTATATTGTACTCCAGTCTTCCAAAAAATTTTCCATAGTAGAATTTGTATTTTTTTTTAAATAATTTTTGTTTCTTTAGCAACTTATAAAATAATATTCTTTGAGTAGGGGAGGAAAAACATTTTAATATTTCTGAAATATTAAAATTATTACTCTTTTCATTATGCCATTGATACAAAGATGGCTAAGTACACCTCTCACCAATCTTGATTGATCGAGTAATACCAATGGCGATGTTTAAAACATCCCTATTTTATTCATCGACTTTTTGGAAAATTTTTTAATTCATGGCAATGATCTAGTAAAACTAGACCATCAGGAATCAATGGAAACAACCTCACTTTTAATCAACCTCTCTGAGCCCCCCCCCCTCCCCTTCTTCCTGTCTGGGTTAAGTTATCCAGTTAAAAATCTGTCGCTGCATGAGATCATCATATAATTGCAGATATAATTTTATTCTAGCTGCCGAAATTCATCATCTTTCTTTCCATTGTACAAAATGTACTTTATATAATCACAAAAAACAATAATAATAATAATAATAAATAATTAAAGATAAGAATTTGATGCTTCGTGATAACAGCCATACTGATCTTTCTCCTTGAATACATGAACTAAGGAGTATCACTTTGAGTCAAATAAGGACAGTCAGCTTCTTTCCAAACTTATTAAAACTCTTATTATTAATATCTTACTTAAAGTTGTATAAATAAAGAAATTAGCAGAAAATATCGGTAATTACCAGTAATATGCTATTCTAGGTAATCTATACTTATAATAAAGCTCAATGTGTGTGTGTGTGTGTGTGTTGGTGCTCTACAGACCAGACCGTTGGACCTACAGCTACCAAATTTGGTACATGTATACCTTGGAGGTCCGGAATGTGCACCTCCGAGCCCTTTTTTCGAATTTTTAATTAGAATTTGAATTAATTAAAATTTAAGCGAAATTTCGAAGTTTTTCCGCCATAACTTCCAAAAATATTATTGCACAAGCATGATTTTTATATCAATTTAAAGATAAAAAAAATTAGCTTTCTAATGGTATCAGTGTTTTAATGTATAACTCAAACTTCTATTTTTAACGAATTTTTAAAGAAATATTTTAACTATGTTTTTTATCACGTGACTGGATAAAGTAAAAGAAAACAATGCCGGAAGTTCAAATAAAAAAAAAACCTATCATCGCAAAATAAATCTACAGAAATGCAACTGTCAGCACGTGACTGGATAAAATAAAATAAATATAAAATGTGATATTTTCTTTAAAAAATAAATGCAAAACAAAGCAATATCTATATCATTAAGTCAATAAATCTTTATTTACGGTAAACCTGATTGAATTTAGACAGGATATGCATTGAAATCCCGACTTAATGGCATATTTATGTAATCGTTTGCAATATCTGTATCATTAATTTAATACTTTTTTCCCTTTCTCGCTTTCTTTAAAAAAACATATTTAATATTTTGGCAACATCATCGAATTTTTTTTTTAATATTTTGGAAGCATACCCGATAGTTCAAACTGATTGATTTATAAAATTAAAGAATATTATTAGGAAAAGGTGTACTTTTAGAACTTTCCGTCCATCATCTTAAAGAAAATATTAATTTCAGACCAATACATGCCCGGAATTACTTCAAGGCTAATGAATATGTGATTTAATTGAAAATTTTAGAACGCTTTACTCATGGCGAACCAGCTGGTCGCCAAAGGCGGCTAGTATCCAATAAAAAAGATCAACGTTATGATCACGGAACACGAAATATCAAGTATTATTACTTTCTTTAATAGAACTATGAAGATACGGTTGAATTTTAGTAGCTTGCAATAATTTTGAAATTCAAAAATTATGCAAGTTAATTGATTCTTCTAGCAAAATGAAGTAATCATTTGATATCATATTTTAATTCTAGTATGATGTGAGAATGCATTCAGCCTGTGATAAAGTTTTATAGGTAATCTAACAATATCTTTTGATGTCTAAGATTCTAATGATTTCTTCTCCTGTTTCAGGAAATTAAACAACAATGTCTCCCATTCTATCGTTTTTTCTTGGGGCTCTTCTTTTCTTTGCCTGCTTCCATTCTATGCGAGGAACGACGACAGTCCCCACAGAGAACAAAGCCAAGCTCTACCTATGCCTCAACAGCTGTGCGATGTGCGTGGAGCATTGGGAACCGGGACTCTACAATGGGCCAAGATGTGCCAAGCAATGCCTCAAACATAAGGGCCAGAGGATCGTTGATCCAGATTGTGTCAAGTTGAAGATGTTCAATTACGAACCGGAAGTGCTGAAGCAGCACCGGAAATTCATTAGGGAACAGAATGGAGACGACTGAAGGACCAGAGTTCAGTACATGAAGTATTGTGTTCGTGAAGTCAGCTATTGTTATATAGAATTCAAGATGGCATTCCAAACTTTGATTCGACAATATTCAAAATTGTTCTTTGGAATATTTATCTGATTGAAAGTTGAACCATACATCAACAAAGTGTCCATATGCAGATAAAAGTAATGACGTTTTGTCTTCTCTCAAAAGAGTGGTTGCCAAAAGCTTTTTCTCGTGTTAAGAGATACTTAAAGCCAAAAAAGAAGTATCTTTTAATATATTAATAGTACTGATTTCTTGCATTTCATATTAGATTAAGAATTGTTAACAATATAGAAATCAATCGGAACCATTTGAAATTTGTTTAATACAATTATTTTAAATGCAAATTTGCACAAATACCAAATTAAGAATTCTTAGAGTTTATTGTTCATAAATAACCAGCATGTATATGATATCATTATATTTTTAGTACTTTTTTTATACGAGCGTAAGATGTCTCCAATGTGAGCCAAAAGTGAGTCAAGTGAAGCGAATGACGAAGGACAAATCATATACTGCCAAAATGAGCAAAACGCGAGCAAAGTTTCCAAGTACAACCTCGTAAAATTTGACGTAATTTTGAATTTTTGAAACTTTTTGGCAATGTTTCACTTTTTCAAACGATTATTTGGGCGATTTTTTGTTGCACCCGTATAAGGAAAAGTACCTATATTTATATAACTAATCCGTCATCATTTATCTTTAGTAATGGCTCTTATAAATAAAAATATAAAGATGAAATTAAATAATAGATCTTACACAAGAAATCCATTTATTAGAAAATACAAAAACGGAATTATTTAAAAATTAAACCAAGCGAAACAATACATAAATTGTAGAATGCCAATGACCAATTCTCCTATTTTCTAATTGTAATTCTTAGAAAATATTTGGTGGACACAGGAACATCATTTTCCATCTATTTATATGACATTTTTCCTTATTCACTAAGTGATTTTGAGTAGAACTAAGTATTAGGATTTATATTTTTTACGATAGTACAAAAAATACAATAAAAGGCATAAAGTTTCCAGTTTGTTTAAGTTTAGCGGAACTATTAAATACCTTTTCAGTTAAATTGTGTTTATATAATTTATTAAAAAGGATTTAATCGGTATCAAACTACTGAATTCTCAATAAAAGAAAGCCAATAAGCATTCTGAAAATAAAATGTTTTTCAATTATTATTAACTGGTTCTTGTTGATACAAAATTTCAAAAGGTGAATCACCATCAAGCAAAGTTTCAAAATATTTTGTTACAGCAAATCAGTATCTCAGTGCCAAAAAAAAGAATTGTCTAATAATTATTAATAAACGCACAAAAGAAAACTTTCTTGTTACATCCTTTTTATTTGTAAATACTTTTCAGAATGAACATTAACAATGCTCTCAAAAAGTTGACATGCTATTCTCACTAATGCTTAAAATTTTGCATAACTGAATATTTCTCTGAATTTTATTTCGAGCATTATGATTTTATTACTTAGTAAAGAAAAACTTTGATTTTGATTTAATCCCATTTCTATATAAATTATATTTAATTCTGATATTATTATTATAGTAAAACGTTTCTTTGTTTCATTAGACTGAAACTAAATCGTAATATATTTCATGATTAAGATCGTATACTAAATCTTTATATATTTCAAGATAATTCCTTTACTGAATAATAATTTTAAAAAAAACACTAGTATTCAATTATATTTGAAATGAGTCTCTAATCTGGACGTTGTTAAATTTCTTGCATCGCTTTTTATGATTTTAATAGGTACAGCATCATCAGTCATTGATTTTTACTTCTTGACTTCATTTGTCAAAGACTGTAGCCACATAGAATTTGCAATTTCAAACTTAAATATGTGAAATTTTTTATCAATAAATGCATTATTATAAATACACTTAATGTTACACACAAAAAAAAGCATATTATTGAACAAAATAACAGGAATATAAAAAAATTTGATCAAAAAATTAACTATTAAACTTATTATAAATTATTTTTGAAATCATTAATTAATATTAGAAATTATTATTATTGTTTAAAATTTTAATCTAATGTCATTTCCACTTCCTACATTCCAAATAAAAGCTTTAAAACATCTTTAATATAAATCCACATAAATGTTTTTTTAATACAAATTTTGTTCAAAATTATTTCGGATTTCTAATACAGTAACACATGTACATTAAATTCTGCTAGTTTATTAAAACAATTTCAGACGATTGAGAGCATGTCTTCATACATAATTTTATGAAGGTCGTTTATAAGTAGAATACATCTGTTTGGAATCTGTTTTTGCCATACATATGAAGTGATATTTTCTCACGTTTTTTTATTTCACTGTTGTTACTTTACAAATATTTTTTTTTTGTATCTTTTAATGTCCTTTTCGTACTTGACTTATATTTTTGTACTTTATCAGTATTTTTGTACAGAGTTTTTATGAAATAAAAAATAACTTATAACAAAACTGTTTTTTTAATTTAAAAATAGCAATAAAAGCTGTTTAAAGAATTTATATTCTCTTTTCATAAATGTGCGTGTATGTGGAAAGTGGTAGAGCGGCAAGGGTAAATGATAACTGCGATAAAATAAGATTTTTATTTTCTTCTTCTATGATTTTTATTTAAGATGCTCCAAAATTTTATTTTTCTTACCTGTAAGAAATATAGAGAAAGTAAAGTAATCACCAAAAAATTCCAACTTCAAATTTTGTTGAATCTCCGAACCCGAAAAATACGTTTTTGGTACTATACCTGTCTATGAACTCGATAGCTCAATGACTTTAGTAAGGCGATTGAAATTTGGTCTAAGAAATAACAACCAATTTATTTTCTTCTTCTATGATTTTTATTTAAGATGCTCCAAAATTTTGATTTTCTTACCTGTAAGAAATATAGAAAAAGTAAAGTAATCGCCAAACAATTTGAACTCCAGATTTTGTTGAATCTCCGAACCCGAAAAATAAGTTTCTGGTACTATAGCTGTCTATGAACGGCCGCGGTGGCCTGGTGGTAAGGTCAAGGTTTCGGAACCGGAGGGTTTCAGGTGCGAGACTAGATTCTACCGAAGAACCGTCTTGTGAGGGGGTCTCTTGCACGTTAAATCTGTCAGGCCAAACGTCCTTCCGTTGGTGTGGTGTGGAGAGGGGGTGCCAGTTCAGGTGTGGTGCTCGTCATCTGACCATGGTTCAAAATGACGAGGTCCATCCCAAAATAGCCCTCTTGTTGCTTTAAACAGGACGTTAATATAATCAAACTAAACTGTATGTGAACTCAATAGCTCAACACCTTTAATAAGGCGATTGAAATTTGATGTAAGAAATAAAACCAAATTTGTAGATTTTTGTCAAATTTTGAATGAATTCAATTCAAAGAAAGTATATTTGGCAGGTTATTCGAGTATAAATGAGCTCGGTAGCTACAAAATGCAAAGGGCTTGATGGATAAATGTGGGCACATAGGTTTAGAATCTAAAAATATTGATACTTATAATATTTTGAGCATAGTTCATTAAGAATTCCACCCTCTCTTATTCTGTGGTGCCGTATGCATTTAATTGCATAATAATTTTAATAAAGGAATTTCAGGGTGTTATTTTGTGACTGCATTTGTAATTTTGAAAAAAACTTAACTGTCAATTGGCTTGCAATAAAAGCCTTATCACACGGTGAAATTTCGTCAGCACTTTTCCGTTTCTGCCCTCAAAAACCGGTCAAGCAAGTTTCATAATCGGCAACTTTTTCAAATTAGCTAGAAAATGTTGTTGGAACGAAATACAACCAATCATGTGAAACTTTGAAGTAATGTCACTTTCGTTGTTGTTTGCTGACGGAAATTGCCGACGATATTTTGCCGTGTGATAAGGCCTAAAGACACCCAAAATGCATATTTATATGACAGGTTCAATTAAAATGCAAGATTTAAATCAAAATATTTATACTTCGCAAATATTTTTTTTACTATTGCCCTGCAATGAATTCGCTGCCTTAGCTAAAGTTTACAATTTTGCATGTTTGAAGGATGGTAAAACCTTTATTGGTCCAGTTCAATTATACCAACGTCTCGTCTTAAAGCAACGCTAGGACTATTTCAAGAATATATCGCTTAATTCTGAACTGTGTTCAGATGACGAGGACGATATCTGAGTTGGCAGCCCCTTTTCCTAACTTCCACACAAGATCTGTATTGAAAAATATATGAAAACGTATCGGGCAGATAATTCCTGCTGATTTTACTCCCTCTAGTCATCGCATTTGGCTTGTAATATAAATATTGATTCATAATTTTGCTATAAAAATATTGATTTTAAAATATGGCTTTTATACAAGTTACTCTTATTCATCATAAAAATATGGAAATGTCTTTATCATCATCTAAACTTTTCAGCTCTGCATTGTATTTGACTTTAAAAAGTAGCATTAATGCATTGAAGTTGCGTCTCCAATGCACCGCTCAAAACTGCATGTTGAGCATCTGTATCTTGGAATAGCTACAATTCTACTGGAAGGCATTGATATAAGACTGGAAAAAGGCATACAGGATGTAAAAAAATTATGCTTAATTTATCAAATTTTCCTTAAACACATGTGATAATCGCTCTCATAAGTATTTATATTTGTATATATAATCACTCCTTCCAAACCTGGTCATCGAGATCATAAATAATCCTCTTATCCTTTTACTTCCACTACTGTTTTTAAAAAACAAAACTTCACTTTCTCATAAATAATACATCGCAAAATTTGAAACCAAAAAAAATTGCTGATGATAGTATTAAAAATGTCACTCGCCTCGGTACAAAATCGACAAAACATTTGAATGACAACAGACACTAATTTGTATGCTCATATCGAAGTTCGCTCACTTAAAGCCTTATCACACGGTGAAATTTCGTCAGCACTTTTCCGTCTCTACCCTCAAAAACCGGTCTAGCAAGTTTCATAATCGACAACTTTTTCTAACCAACAAGAAAATGCAGCCGGAAATACTGTCCGCAAACGAAATTCAACCAATCATGGGAAACTTTGGAATGACGTCACACAAGTGACGTCACTTTCGTTGTTGTTTGCTGACAGAAAGGGCCGATGATATTTTGCCGTGTGATAAGGCCTGTTAGCCAAATACCAACAGCAAACAACATTTACAAAAAAGTCTATTACAAGGGACTCTTTCGCGATCTTGGAGTGGAGCTGAATCGCAAAGATACGATTAATATAAAAATACCGGAAAGTAAAATATATATTTGGAAGTCTTTCCGATCGATTGATGCAAAATCTGAAATAGAATTACAACTATAGTTGACATGATCACATACAGGGTGATCAACGAATAAGCCCTGATTTCAAAATTAAATATCTCTACAAAAAAGATCGATAGAATTATGCGGTGAACTGTACGTTTATTAGCAAAACTGTAAAAATGGTGTACAAAAGTTTAGAACATTTAGTTACAAAATTCGTTAACAGATGGCGCTCTGCACTGAAAACTCTTTCTCTTAAAGGAGTCTTAAAAAAACAATAAAGTGATGCGGTCTTTGCAATCAAAATACAATTTTTTCAAAATGTTCACCGTTTGAAACAATGAGGAGGCGTAATTGAACAATGAAATTTGACATCACGTCTTGCAATGTCTCAAAGGAAATAGAATCACATGCAACACCCATCAACGATTCAAGCTCATCTAGAGTGGTGGGATTGTTTCTATAGACAGTGTCTTTCAATGCTCCCCACAGAAAGAAGTCCCAAGTAGTCAGATCGGGAGTCATTTTTAATTTTCGACTTCACATTGAAAGCGTCTATGGGCATTGGGATTAGAGCGCCATCTATTAATGATTTTCGTAACCAAATTTTCTAAACTTTTGTACAGCATTTTTACAGTTTTGCTAATAAACGTACAGTTTACCGCATAATTCTATCGATCTTTGTTGTAGAGATATTTAATTTTGAAATCAGGGCTTGTTCACTGATCAACCTGAACCATATTTCACTTGTTGAAGCAGCTGTGTTTTGGAATTATCGCGGCTTAAATGTACACAAAGCAACAACCGTCAGAAGGCAAAAATCCTTGAAAAGTTTCATTCAAAATTTGATAAGAATCTATAATTTGGATGCCAAAATAAAATTTTATTATTTGGATTTATGAATTAACACTGTTATATGCCGCGAAGAGCACAGATCGGCAAATGGTGAAAGCCTTGAAATCCTTAGTTCAATATCTGATACACATCTACACAGATGCTAAATTTGTGTAACAAATTTTATCCATCTAGCTCTGTTCGTTTTATATTTATTGAATTCACTTGTACACGAACAATTGGATAAACAGGTTTCCTTTGAATGAATTTAATTTGAAATTTGATATAAATGTGGAAATTTAATGCTCAGACCAAACATTAAATTTAATCCATTCAGTTCAAAGAAAGTACACAGTATTTCTTATCCAAACATGACAAAACTTTCTCTACAATTTTCACCTCATTCTCTGAAATAAGACAAGACGAATTTTTTCTGACTGCAAATACGTATCTGAATCTGTATGCAAATGTTATACCAAAGCGTTACGATGAATGAAATTTTTACACAAAAAATTATACCAATAAATATTTATTGTAAAAAATAATATCTTAAAAAATTGTATCCACTACTTGAATAACTATTTCAAATAATGAATTTCATCACATGTGTTATTACTAATAGTCTTTGGTGACCAAGTTCAATTGCCAGGAATATTGATTGTGCTTGATTTTAATCTCGCGAGTATTTCTTGGTGTTCTTGAATCTTGCTATTTTGATTTTGACTATTTGAAACTATTTTGAAACAACAAGTTGTGATTGAGAATAAAGCCATGTTATTACAAAAGTATCAAAGTTGCTCAGTATATAGTGTGGAAGAGGATTGATTAATCCATGATTTAAGTTTCATTATCTAACTCCATGTTAATGTTATGGAAGCAATCACTCTCCATTATATCAAAAATATTTTTTATTTTCCACCAACAACATCGCACACTGGCCGCTGGGGAACTCACTCTTGCATGTATTCCTCCGCGCTCTCTGTTAAGTGGGGATCCTAAGTTATGTGGCTCTCAAAGCCATTTTAATTGATTTACAGTGGATCATCCGTCAAGCGTAGGCGCGCTTTCTCCGAAAGAGAACGATCACTTCAGTATCCTTGTACTACTGGAGAGAGCTAGGATTGAACTTGCGATCTTATGGTTCGTAGCCAGATAACATGACCACAAGACTAAAAATAATCACTCCATCACGAGGTTGTTATCTAACTTATAAAACTTCCAAAGCTTCCACCACAATACTATACTAGGGAACAAGCGGTTTGGTCAGCAGAGCACCTCTCACCTATTATTGAAAATTAAACAAAAACGTTTTTTTAAAAATCAAGAAATATGAAATAAATTGGAAATATTAAGTTGATATCATAAAAAGTACAATTTTTAAAATTTTATTTTGTAATAAAAATCGGAATATTTTCGGAAATTGTGGCGTGGTAAGGCCAAAATTTCGCTCTGTTTTCCAATATAGCAAATTGTAATTGAAATTTCAAAAAAAAAAAAAAAAAAAAAAAAAAAATCCGAACAAAAAGAAAAGAGAAAAGTTTTTCAGCTAGACAATAAAAATTTTTATATTCTTCTGAGTACCAATGTCAAAGGTTTTTTTTTTCCTTGTATTCTTTTTTTTTTTTTTTCGTTCTGTTTTTCACAATTTGGATAGTTTTTTAAAATAAACATAGATATTTTTCTTTTGTTTTCCCCTTTATCGATAATGTTGAAGGCATTAATTCTTTTCATCTAATTATATTTTGTAAAAACTTTGTTCATTCTCAAGATAATTAATAAATCAATAAAACTTTTAACTAATTAATACTTGATTAAATTTAAAATTAATTATTATGGATTATTTTAAAACTTAATTAGTAAAATTTCACCTGTGCCCTTCCCCTGGTTAGAAAATTTCTAAGTCATCTTTGAACCACTATATTATAGCAGCCAATAACTACATTAGAGTTTCTTCCGCCTAATTAAAGAGAGTATCTGGATTACGGTGAATGGTCATCATTGTGATGGCACAGAACTGGAAATTAATGGCCATCGACAGCCTGGGTACAGTTCCTCTCTTAAAAGTTACATCTCACCAGGGAAGTAGAGGTAATTCCACCCCATATCATTAATGTATTCATCAGGGAAATGAAAACCAATCACAGCATCAGAAGCATCTCGAATTCATATCTGAAGAATCCCCGCCCCTCTCCAGATAATATTTCTTTGCTGCCGCTAAAGCAAATAAATTCATTTTTATCAAGAAAAGCATTGAAAATATCCAGGAAAATCAAGCTATCCAATTTCCTTCAACAATAACTAAATAAATGGTAAAGATAACTCGAATGCCTAGTCCAAAATATCCTGAAAGGCTGATTCGTTTAATCTTATTTTTTATGTATAAAATTTACTCCTAGTGTATAGTCGTAGAAATAGCATGCACAATTATATATATA
>JAPMOQ010008111.1:682435-703167 GCA_026543055.1 Argiope trifasciata
TGAATTATATATATATATATATATATATATATATATATATATATATATATATAATGTTGATATTTCTAATAGTATGATAATTTTTCTACATTTATTTTATAGTTTTGTATTCATTAAAACTATTCAAATATGATTATTTGATATATTTAATGGAAACTTGAAAAAAAATTCACCATCATATACTTTAGTTTTTATTTATAATTATAGTTGGGGCCTAATTTCCCATAGTTACTTTAATAATGGCTTAGTTACTAGGTGGTTAGTTTTATTTAGAATAACTCCACAAATGTAATTTATCTATCTGAAATTACTTTGGAGTAAAGCTGCTAAATAAAGTTGCTGTTTTGGTTAATATTTTATCTATTACTGAGGTAGCAAAAAAATATATATATCTAATTTCTTTTTTTATTATTTGCTTGCTAAAATAATTATTTGTATAAAACAATACCATTTGAAATTTTCATTCCTAATACTTGAAATAAATATTTAACGAAAGCTTTTAAAGAATTGAAATATACTAATTTATGAATTTATTAAAAATAATAAAATTATATATTTTCAAAATTAAAATATAATTAATATTAATGAAATATGTATTTTTTTTTTTCTTTTTAAAGAAAAATTTACTATTTTTATCTAATATGTTACAAATTCCAGAAATTTTTATCTTAAACTTGTCTTCTAAATATAGCAAAGCTCCATTTGTATTTCATGTCATCACTTTAATTGTAAAATGTTTTAAAAATTTGATTATTTTGAAATGTATTTATTTAGAAGCATTTAGCTTCTAATAATTAAGATTGTTTATTAAAATTTTGATACCTTTTCAATATTTGTTTTTTCCTTCATTATGTTAATTACCCCCTTAAAAAAATGCCATGCCTCTATTTACATTTATACATCATTTAAGAGACAGATATATTAAGAATGTCTATTTTTCATTTATTAATCTCTTAAAAGAGGTATAAATAATGCTGGGGCCGCAGTAGCATGGTTGGTAGAGTGTCAGTCTCGTAACAAAATGGTAGAGAGTTCTGACCTCATCTCAGCCAAGATCGTCATGTTGGTTAATGGTAGTTGTGGCACGTTAAATATGTCATGACTGCTAAGTCCTCCAAGTTCCCATAACAAATTATACAAAATCTAATCTATTATTATCTGGGGGTACTGAATTAGGGATGATTTGGTCTCTGACTTGGATCTAAATTCCGACTTGCAGATGGATGAATGAGTTTGACCACCCCCTAAAAAGGATTGTGTCGTGTGCATTTGAGCAAAGTCATGTTCACCTTAACAGTGCTTGTTAACAATGAAAGGCACATGCTTCTGTCTTAATTTGAAAGAGCTAAATCTCATTTGGCTTGGTATGACCAAATGGCGTTAGACCGACCAATAAATAATGCTTAGCTGTATATGGTGTGTTATAAAGAAATAGGGATAAAAATATATTATTTCAAGACCTGTTTCTTAGCTCATATGCCACATGTTACTAAATATTTTAATTATTCTTTCCATACCTAATAGATCAAACGGCGAATAAATGCTTTTCTATCAAGAAAACGAAAAGAAGTAGATGAATGGAATGTGCAAGAATTTTGTAGTCGTCCATATGTTGAAGAAGAGAATCCTTTATGGGGTAAATATATTTATTCCAAAGCTTAAAATATTGGCATTTTTGGAAGTTTTATATCAAAGTAATGTAAATGTAACATTTGTTTTCTAAGTGCTAAACTAGACACTAATTAAAAATGTTTCTTATTAACTATTATTTTAAATATGTATAGATGTTTGATTGTTTTTTACATTAAAACTATTCATTTTTTTAAATTTGTGAGCAAGTTTTTAAAATATGATTTTATTAAGAAATTATTTAGGCTGCTTTTTTTATTTATTAAAGTTGATTAAATTTTGGCTGTGACAAAAAGCCCTATATAATATGAGAAATTATAATTTACTTCAAAATTTAATTACTGCATGTCATATAATTATGTTTAATAAATTTTTTAAAGTTATAAGTTAATAGATTTTTAAGTAGTTTAATTTCAAAATTGGGTTTTGAAATTAATAGCATTTTATAAAAATTTATTTAGAAGATCTAAATAGTATAAATATGTATTTAATCTTCTGATAATTTACTCTGCCATTCAAATTCTATATTTGTGGTTTCTATTTTAAGAGCACCTGTAATATGCCCAAAATTTTATTGGCCATTCAGCTTTCAGAATCACACTGTCATCTTTTAATTCCTTTCAGAACTTGAAAGTTTTATTTGTTTGCATATTCACATGAAAGATATTAGAGCACATTCATTCATTATTATGGATTTTGATTGTAAAATTTGTGAAAAACATTTTTCCTGTGAGTTTGTTTTAAACAGATATTTAAAAAAATGTTTATTGTGTCATTAGAGAATGCTGAAAAGGAAAATACCCATTTTTGTTCCTTCAGTAATTCCAGTACTCAAATATATACAATTCAGGAGTCTAAATGCACTTGATTGAAAATCATAAATTGAAATTTTCCGAGAAGCCAAAAATGCTCTCATTATATCAATGAATTTTAAAAATGGAAGTAAAATTTTGAAAGTAAAACTAAAGTTTTTTTGTTTTTGTTTTTTTAATCAAGAGGATATGAAAGATATCAATTGAATACTACAATGTATTATGTTTCTGATAGATCTAACCATTACAACAGGAAAAATTTGGGAATTGAGTGTTTGTAGAATCATTTAAGATTGAAGCAGTATGTCCAGCATATTTAAAGGCATCAGTGTGCTATGATACAGATAAAGTTCATGCTCTACTGATGAATACTCATATTGTCTATTCCCAAAAATTGAAATTTGTGCAATTGCCTCCTACTTTAAAAACACAAATAGCTTAATGGTATTAAAGTTCGGATAAAAACCCTTAAAAACCTGAAAAAAATGTACAAAAATATTTTGTTGACGAACACGGCTAAAGCCATCTTTTAACTAGAAAACATATTGATAATATCCAAGTAAATTTTGGTCCTAAAGGAATCAAATGGCATTTTGATAATGCAACTAATGTGCATTTAATGCATAAAAAATATGAAAAGTGAGTGGAAAATCCTTTTCTCATCTGTAAATTGTAAGGTGAAGAAGCTCCTTCAAATCTAATGAACTCGTTACAAGTGCCTCTGCTTAAAAAAATCTTTAAAGGATTTGATATGTATTGACTCCACACATGGAACAAATGTGTATGACTTTACTCTAATTATTGTAATGGTAGTGAATGAGTTTGAAAAAGTCTTTCCAGTTGTATGGTTAATAAGTAACAATGAAACTGAAAGTGTTTTAAAGAACTTTTTGAAAGTAATGAATTAAAACAAGAAGTGGAGAAATTACTACCCAGTTTTTTATGAGTGAAGATGACTTGCAATTTTATTATGGTTGGATGTCTGTGTTTGATATAAACCTTAAAAACTGTTTTGTATTCAACATTTTGACAGGACTTGATGTCAGAAAATCAACCCCATACCAGATGAATATAAGAGCAGAAGTTTTTGGTAAATTTTGTTTATTATGAAATGAAAGTTTTGAAGAAAAAGTCAAAGAACTTTTAAATGAAATCAAAAATGATTTTAAAGAACTAGATATGCTTCAAAAAATTTCTAGCTATTTTGAAACTTATTTTGCAAAAAGATGTGAAATGTAGGCTTTATGTTTTGGAAAAGCTGCATTTATCAGCACAAATATTAATTTAGAATCATATAAAATTATCAAACATATCTACTTAAAAGGTAAAATGAACAAAAGACTTGTATTATACATTCATATGCTCTTCTTATAAGTAGGAGATAAATCATTTGAGTGTCTAAGAAAAATGGTGAGAGGAAAGTGTACAAAAAATACAAAATTGAAGAATCATTCCCTAATTTTGACAATGCATGTCTCTATGTTTAAAATTTAGATGAAAGATTGTTTTCTGTAATGGATGATGGTATCATTTTCACTGTTTATATTGATTTTAAAGATTATCATGTCATGTCAGCAAAAATATGAAATTTGCAAAGTACACATTCATAATTCCAAATGTCCATGTCTAGATTATACTCTAAAAAGGATTTTGTGCAAACCCATACATGTATCAATGAGGATTTTTTTTCCCACAGTTGCTTGAACAAAATAATATAAGTGAGAAACAAAATATTAATCCGGTTTTAAGGGAAAAGAAATTGCTATAAATTGAAATTATTGTTTATCAGACATTTTAACTAGTTTGAAGTATTCAAATGACGAAAACAATGAAGAGACTGTAACATCTAAAATATACTATATTCCAATTCACACTGATGTTAAAAAAGCTGTTACAATGAATCACTATTAGATAAACTTAATTTAAAATTGATGAATATTAATAAATTATTTCATTTGCTTTCAAAGAAGGCAAACATGTTTTTAGTTAGTTAAAAAAAAGGCCAAGTTCTGCTGATAAGGAGGTAATATTCAACTAAAAGAGAGCTGAAAAGCAAAGCAAAGTGTGTAGAAGTAAGGTCACAGGATACTGTGGGGCCATAGTAAAAAGGATTAAAAAAGAGTTAATTAGAAGTTATGCTAGGAGACATCTATCTGAAACATATGCTGGACACTCTTGCAACAAAACTGTAAAATTTGCATCACCAAAAACATTATGGATTAAAAAATAGTTCAAAAATTAACTAAAATGCTTTTAAAAGTAATCATATGAGTTATAAATTAATCCACATTTGTATTTAACAAATTTTTATGTTACTTTTTTATTGTTTATTTTAAACCCTGGCTTTATAACTTGCATATTCAATTTATTAACTGTCCATTTCCCAACTTTTAAAAGTAATAAAGTTATTAAAGTGAGAACAGCATATTTGAGTCACCTCGCATGCTTTTATGACTAACTTATAGAATTAATCAATAATAAATTTTTGATGTATGTTAAGATTTAAACTAAAATATTAGTGGGTCATTTGCAAAAGAACTGAAATAACCAATCAATGTTAAAATTATAAATTCTGGTAAATGAAAAAAAGAAAGAAAGATTATTTGTCTTTTAAATACTAATCTAATGAAAAGTTTCTATTAAACAAAGCACTAATAACATTTCAGGGATGTAAGGGGCATCACTCTATCTAGTCATACTCTGATAACTAGCTTTACATCTTATTTGAAGGAACATGTGAAAAAGAACTGTTTTAGAATTAGCCAACCAGTACAGAACTTGCAGGGCACTTAGTAGCGTCCAGATTAATAATAAAATGTATCACTTTCTTTTTATGTAAGTGATTAGATGGGCTTAAATTGATCGTAATGTTGGTTATTAGAATTAATCAAAATTGCTTTTGTTTTCAGAACAAGTTGACAGCTGTGCTCGTGTTGATGCCGTTTTCATACCTAGATTTGGTAGTAAAAGTCATGTAAAAGGTATGGTTGGAATATTGTGTAGAAATTTCATAAATCATTATAAATATTTGTTTAATAAAAATTTAAAATATATGATTTTTATTGTTAATTATAAATTACTTATATTTGTTTTAAACCACAGCTCATGCGTAATATCTGTCATCATCATGTAGAGCACTAAGCTTTATAAAAAACTTTAAATCTTGGTTCCAAACTGAACTCAATTTCTGTATTTTTAATGCAATTCTCGAAAATGTATGATAACATTTTTCAAATGGGCATAATATTTCCATTGTTGTATCGTTTCTGCTGTTTTTAATCTTTTCTGTCAGAGAGGAATTCATAAAACGCTTCATATCAGTATAGTAATAAAATTACTTCAAACTATTATTATTACTCTAAATTAGAGCAATAGTAATAAAAACTCCCATTTCTGTTCTATGTGTTATAAAATAAATATTTTGATAGCTTTATTTATTTATTTAATTTTGGTTTATAATTGGAAGAAGATTTTATGACTTTTGGGCAATGTTAGTTTTTTTTTTTTTTTCATTAATTTAAAGTTAAAATGTTAATGTTCTTTATAATATGACAATAAAGGAGTTTATTTAAATGTTAAAATATGCTTTCTTAGATTATATATATATATATATATATGATATAAAAAAATAGTGATATAATTTCTAAACAATGAATGATGTTATTGTAGCTTATACATGAAAATTTTAATAATTAGACTTTAATTATTGTTCTGAATTTAATAATAATTTAGAATCTATGTTTTAGTTTCTAAAGTTGAAAATCGATGGGGTCCTCAAACTCAATTTAGAAATGAGCCTGCCAAACGGATTAAAACTGAACCGGGCTTAGAACCTGAATCTGAAACAAATGATGTAACTTTTGAGACCATACAAGAAAGACTACGAATAATGGAATCTCATTTAAAATTAAAATCAGGTGATTTTATTTTAATTATTCAAACTATATGGTTAACTTACTTGTGTTATTATGCTTTTTTACTTTTTTGTGTATGAAATATTCCATAAAGAAAATTTTAAGTTGCCCATAACTTCAATCCTGGGGATCTTCAGCAATTCTGGTACTTTTGACCTAACCTAGTACTGAACCCAAAACAAACTTTTTGAGAAAATTTTCATGTATATGTCTTTTTTATGTAAGCATAATAAATCAAGGATGTGGGAAATAAGATGACCAAATCCACTTGCTGAAAAAGGGATATTCTGTATTTCCTTCACTTTTTAGAAGCAGGGGGACAGCTATTGAGTCAAAGTTTTTTTTTTATATATATGCATATAAATATTCACATTGAACGAAAATTTTATAAATATTATTTTAATTATTGTAGTTTAACACATCCCTGTGAAAATATTGTGGAAATTAAAAAGAATAAAATAAAAATTTTAATCAGTCTGTACCTGTTAATAGGCTTCTTTTTTTTATTGTAATATTTATACCTGATAATAGCTACTTAAAATATTGTTTGATAACATCCCAATTTTAACTTTCAAAAGTGTTGAACCATTATATGAAAAGATAGTTTGGTGTGCTTTGAAGAGATTCTTGCAAGTGAGAATTATAAGTATATAGTTGCATAATTTATATAAAAAATTAATTTAAATCAAAAGTTATCAGAGATATTTTTGTAGAAGTCTGCAAAAATCTTGAGAAATGGGCTAGCTGATGATTTGTTCGATATAAAAAATGTATTAATGTCAATTGCTTTAATGCAATTGTAATTACATAGAATTAAAATGCAACCTGATGAATCAGTGTGAATATCTCTGCAAATTAAAAAAAAAAATCCCTTTGTCTATTTTGATCTTAACAGCATTTAAGAATAGTATCAGTTAAATATTGTTTTAAATTGTTGGAGTTTATGATAAATTATATTTTATATCCTTTTTGTATTATTTTGAAGAGTAATCAAATTAATTAAGCTGATAGAAATATTGCTCCAAAGGTTATAATTTATTTTTTTTTTTAATTATATAAAGCTTTTGACCTAATGAAATTATCTTAAAACTGCTTGAAAATAGTTTTTGTGATTATTGTTTTCATCAAGTAAATTTTTTTAATACACATTTAGTATAAAATTTATGTCATTTTTTAATTTATTTTTTAAAAAATAAGAGATAATTTAGTTATAAAATTTTACTGTCTTAAAAACCTACTTGAACTTTTCAGTTTATTATGTTTTGATTTTGAACAAGCTGCCTTTGGTGGCCAGTTTGTTTCCAGAATTGAAAGTTGTTTAAAATTTCAATTCATTATTTTGGATAACTGTGTCTTAATAATTACTCTGTGAAATACTTTTAAACTTAATTTTGATGATCATATAACTCATATTATTTTAGAATTTTTACATCATTATGTTCATTGCTTTGCAAATTTCACTGTCTACATCTAAATACATCCAATTATATCACTAGAAAGAACACAAGCATTTAATTATGGATGCATTATAAAAAAATTTACTAATGACTGATACTGGAAATTAACTAATAGCAAGAACTATACTTCAAAAATTTTATTAGAATCAAAAGTAGTAAACAGCACAAAATGGAATATAAGCCATGTCTTTATCATCAACACTATGGAAAGAATGTGTCGAAAGGAAATATTAGTAGTGACAATGGAAATAATTTCAGTTTCCTTTCAACAACTTCATATACTGGTATAAAATGTATTTCATTGCTGATATTAAATATTTTTAGTGAAAATAGGGAAGTTATTGTTTAAAAAAACTCTAAAAGTTTCTTAATTTTTAATTAATTAATACTTTTTGTACAATGCCATCCTCTAAAGTATTTATCTGCCAAGATCAAATGGTCTGCACTTCTTAGTAATTTTTTTTATTTAATTTTAGAAATATTATTTCTTATTTATAAATTCTTGTTATGTATTCTTTGTAATAAAAGCTGTACTCATTCCTTTTTTTATATTTCAGATAGTTCAATGAGAAATAGCATTTTTCAAAGAATAAAGAAACTGGAAGATAGAATCCTATTTCTGGAAGGAATATCACCTGATTATTTTCATTTATCTGTAAGTATATAAATTTACATAAAAGTAAATGCTATAATTGTACTATAATCCTAGATATAGTTTAATATTATACTTTGAAGCACTTCAATAATGAAACTAATTCCGATGATTATCCTAATGTATTTAATAGTAATTCACATAGTTGACAGAATTTTGTTCATTCATAAAAGTTCAGCATTTTGTGAAGTAAAAATATATGTTGAATAAAATATGAGAGATTTCGTGGTTGGATTTCTACTACTCAAAATCTTTTTGAAGTATGAATTGAGTGGTGTGAAAGTGTACAAGCTTCTGCTTTTTGTAGACCTGCAATTATCTGGATTAATTGGAACTTGATCTGATCTGGATGTTTGAGTATCCAGATAATTTGTATAGTTGACAAAAAATAAGGGTTGGTTCTTTGTGGGAAAATTGGAAATTTTCTTATAATGTTTTTTTTTTTTTTTTTTGACTTCAAAAAATGTGGTTACATTTCACTTTACCATTTTCTTTTATCATATAAAAATTAGCCCAAAAGAAACATTTTGGTAAAATATATTCATTTTTAAAGTAGTTATTATTCAAAATACTTAACATGCCTTAATTTTTCAGTAAATATTTTTGGTCTAACATTATAATGATTACAAATAGAGTAAAATTTTTACTGCAGCAATAATGAAACAGTTTTCAAAAATAAATATTAATATTGTTAACCTTCAATACTAATTATAAATCTGAGTTCTTTTCCTTTGAGTTCTTCTGTATATCTATTCTAGAATACATACAGAATGTAATGTAAACAAACTAGCAATATGCCAACTAACTATATTTTATGCTAACTACATTTAATATTGTATGACTTTTAAAGTATCTTTAATTACCTTCAAATCATGTACTTTTTTAAAAATATAGAAGAAATTAAATAATTACTGAAATTAATGAGTTGAAACAAAACAGGTTATAAAAACTCAGCACTCTGGTCACTGGTGACTCATGCGAGAATAGAAAATAAATGACTAAATACCATTACTTAAACACTCTCAAAATATATTTAGAATTTAATTAGTGATAACCCTTTGAAAAAGTTGGGCATAGCTAAAATTAATTTAAAATTGAAAACAAAATAGAACTTGTTGTGGAATGTAGATTATTATTGTTCGGTAAATGCCATCATTTGTTAACAGACACTTAGAAGACGATTCCTTTTCAGGTATTTTATAATTGCTACAAATTTTATTTCTGTTAAAATATAATTAAAAGTAAAAGCAAACGAATTTTCTCTTTGATAAACATATTTTATTAATATTATTTTGTAAAATAAATGATGATCAATTGTAAACTTTTGAAATCTGGCAATAGTTTGTAGATTATGATGTGAAGGGAAGAAAGTAATAAAAAAAACTATGGAATTCGGAAACTCTTGGAGTCTTGTCTTGTATTTTTAAAAATATAAGATGCTCTGCAAGCTACAGAAATTTATATATAGAATTTAAAGCTTAAGAAAACGGTTAGTTTTTTAGAAAGCATACTAAATTGTGGTGCCAACCGGACGTGATTGAAGAAAAAGGTCAGTAAATTAAACTTTCGATTTTCAGTACTTTCGTTTCTGTTATGGAAGATCTAATTAAACGGCGTAGTCCAATAAGGGCTAATTTTACGAAGCGTTATAATGCGTTAATAACGGCGTTGAAAGAAGAAAATTTAAATAAGGATGATATTGAAATAAAACTTTGTTCTTTAGAAAGAGTTGCTACTAATTTGGCAGAATTCGACGAAAGTGTATGTAAAGCATTAGTAGGGACTGAATCTGAAGAATATGAAGTAGAGTATGAAAAAATAGAAGAATATCGTGAAAAATTAGATGCTGCACGGATTCTTGTAAAAACTTGTTTAGAAAAACTTTCTTCTATATCCGAAGTGCCGGAATCAGTTAATGTGGCGAAAGCTAAATTAAAACTTTCCGAAATTGAATTAATTAAGTTTGGCGGTGAAGTGAAAGGTTGGCTTAGCTTTTGGAGTCAATTTGGAAGAATTCACGAGGACGTTACCATCGGTGATGAAGTGAAATTTCAATATCTGATACAGAGTACTATAATAGGCAGTAGAGTGCGGGAAATAGTTGATAGTTATCCGCCAACTGCAAAAAATTATGCAAAAGTTATTGATAGCCTGAAGGCTAGATTTGGCCGTGAAGAACTTCTTGTTGAATATTATGTTAGAGAACTACTTTCATTGGTTGTAAAAAATGCTGTTAATATGAATTCGAAATTTAATATAATGCAACTTCATGACAAATTGGAATCATATTTAAGGTCACTGGAGTCTATTGGTGTAACTACTGAAAAATATGCAGCTATGCTTTTCCCGCTAGTGGAATCGTGCATTCCTGAAAATTTATTGAGAGTTTGGTTACGAAATCCAGTGAAAATTACAGTAGACAATACCGATTCTTACGGCGATAAATTGTCGCAATTGCTATTATTTCTCCGAACGGAAGTAGAAGAGAGGATTTTGATGGCAAAATCAGGCTTCAATTCCACAGAAACTCGGAAGCAAAGTAAAAAATATCGAGAAGTCGAAACTGTTCCGACGGCTAATGATTTGGTTTATGAAGCCAAATCTTTGAAGTCTTGTTTATTTTGTGGAAAAGTCCACAATTCACAAGATTGTTTTAAGGCTCAAAAAATGTCTTTTGATGAAAAGCAAGATATTTTAAAGAAGAATAAGGCCTGCTTTACTTGTTTAAAGGTCGGACATGTTTCCAGAAAATGCAAATCTAGTGTTCAATGTATGCTTTGTCAGGGAAGACATTGGACAATTATGTGTCCTGGAAAGGTCAATAACACCAAACCTAATGCCGCAGAATCTCCCAGCACTGATGGAAATATAGTTTTATCAAATCAAAGTGAACCGGAAATTCTTTTACAAACCCTTTTAGTATTAATAGAGACGGGTGGAAGAAGCAAAGTGGTAAGAGCATTATTTGATACAGGATCACAGAGATCATACATTTTGAAGTCAACTGTTAATGAAATGAAATTAACTGCAGAACGAAGTCAAAATTTAACGCATGTAGTATTTGGCGGCGCTAGCTCCAAGAAGAAACACAATTGTTATGAACTGGCTGTGAGTAATTTGAAGAAAAATTATTCTTGTAATATTCAAGTTTTGGATCAGGATATAATTTGTGTTTATATTCCTAGCATACAAAAGGGCCCATGGGTCAAGGAGCTACAGAATAAAGATATCCAATTCACTGATGTTGGTAAAAGCTCGATGCCTATAGAATTGTTGATAGGAGCTGATTATGCTGGAAATCTCTTCACAGGAAATATATGTCCATTGTCATCTGGTTTGATTGCTTTTGAAACCTATTTGGGTTGGAGTGTAATGGGAAAACCAAAAGTGGGTTTCAACAAAAACTCCTCTATATCTCTTTTTATGCAAAGTAATGACATTTCAGACCTGTGGAGACTAGAAACTATAGGTATAATAGACCCATGTGAGACTGATAAATCTAAAGATTTAGAACATAAAGCTTTAGACTATTTTTCCAGAAATGTAAAAATTGACGAGAACGGGAGATATGAGGTTAAGCTTCCCTGGATGCGCAGTCAAGAGGAATTAATTACCTTCAAATAGAGACATCACTGGGAAAAGACTCGTTTCTACTAGCAGGAAGTTATTAAAGAGCAATCAATTCGAATGTTATGATGCTGTCTTCGAAGAGTGGAAGAAAGAAGATATTATAGAAGATTCTTGTGAGGGTCCTGGTCACTACCTACCTCAACGAGGAGTGTTTAAGAATGATTCCACCACCAAAGTGCGGCCAGTTTTTGACGCTTCATGCAAGTCAAGAGGTAATCTTACTTTGAATGACTGTTTGATGAAGGGTCCAAATTTTATAGAGACAATACCTTCAGTACTCATGAAATTTCGGGAGAAAACTTTTGGTGTTGTTTCTGACATCAAAAAGGCGTTTCTACAGATATCTGTCGCTAAGGAAGACAGAAAATACTTAAAATTTCTGTGGTGGAAGGATGAGAACAGAGATGTGACTAAAGTGTATCAGCATGCCAGAGTTGTGTTTGGCCTGAATTGCAGTCCCTTTCTGTTGAGTGCTGTCATTCACCATCATTTGAATCAATATCTATCTTCTCCTTATCATGATACTGCTCTGAAGTTAAAGAACTCATTTTATGTCGACAATTGTTTGACGTCAGTAGATTCAGAGCAGGAACTGCAGCACTTTATTGAAGACTCAACAAAACTAATGGCACAAGCCAAGTTTGACCTTAGAGGTTGGGAATTCACAGGAGATGCAGTTTCATTAAAAGATCCAAACCCAACTCCTGTTTTAGGACTTTTGTGGGGAAAATCAGAAGATGTGCTTTTCTGTGATAATTCTTTACTGGAAATGCCTCCCGGTACAATTACTCGACGTGTGATTTTATCTTTTGCCAATAGAGTTTTTGATCCAATTGGTTTTACTTGTCCAGTTTCTTTGCGACCTAAAATATTATTGCAAGAGAGTTGGAGGTCGAAGAAGAGATGGGACTCTGAAGTATCATCTTACATGAAGGAAAATTTTCTGAAATGGATAGAAGATATAAAAATGTTACATCTTGTAAAAATTCCGAGGAAAATTTTTATCAGCAATGTTTCTTCCGTTAGTTTCCACGTATTTTGCGATGCTAGCACCACTTCATATGCAGCAGTTGTTTTCATCCGATGCCAATCAGCCCATGAAACCTCTGTACAATTACTAGCTGCTAAATCTAGAATAGCTCCATTAAAATCCATTACTATACCAAGACTGGAACTGCTTGCCTGTTGCATTGGTGCAAGGCTCTCAAAATTTGTAAAAGAGAGCTTAAATATTGTAAATGTGAAAACACAGTTTTGGACAGATTCTACCACAGCTCTTCAATGGATCAGACGATACGAACCTTGGAGCGTTTTTGTCCGGAATCGAGTGAATGAAATTCGGAAGCTGTCAAATGTAGAGGACTGGAGACATGTTCCGGGACCACTAAACCCCGCCGATTTGCCCTCTCGAGGATGCTCTGTCCAGAAGCTTTTGAGTTCTAAATGGTGGGAGGGACCAAAGTGGTTACTCTTACGTGAGGATTTGTGGCCAGAATCGAATTACTATATTAATGAAGACATTGTCTCTGTAGAAAAATGTGGCAAATCAATTAGTCTTGTAAACAACTCTCCTGTTACTGCAAATCTTTTCTCCCGGTTTTCCAGCTACGCCAAAATCATTAAAGTTTTGGGTTGGATTTTAAGATTTGAACATAATTCTAAGATCGGAAAGAAATGCAGAAAAGAGGGATATTTGACTACACTTGAAATAAATGAGGCAGAAAAAAGGATTATTAGGATGATTCAAGAAGAGTCTTTCACAGAAGAATCAGTTAGAAGTTTGAAGACCCTCAATGTTTTTAGAGATGAGGAGAGCATTTTAAGGATTAAAACAAAATTAACTGAGAAGGACGACTTACGAAATTTTAGATACCCCATTCTTCTTCCTGAAAAACATAGGTTAGTAGAGCTTCTTGTCAGAAAGGTTCATATGGAAAACACTCTCATGCTGGAGTGCAGATTCTATTATCGAAATTGCGAAAAAATTTCTGGATTATAAATGGAAGAAGAACTGTTCGTAGAGAAATAAACAAATGCTTAAGATGCAAGAGATATAATTCCAAGAACATACAAACCCAACCTATCGGTTTGCCTCAGGATAGAGTAGAAGAGCTGCGTCTGAAGTGAGCGGCGTAGATTTGGCCGGACCACTTACTCTTAAGGGGGTGAAAAATGCTGGATAGTTCTTTTCACGTGTGCTGTGTATCGAGCAATACATCTCGAACTGACTCTGTCACTTGATACTAGATCCTTTCTCCATTGCCTTCGGCGGTTCATAGCCAGACGAGGCCGACCAAAGATTATTTACAGTGATAATGGCACTAACTTCGTAGGCGCTGAAAATTTGATGCGAAAACTAGATTGGGAAGCGATTGAAAGAGAAACTTCTATCCAAAAGATAACATGGAAATTCATACCACCCTCCGCACCTTGGTGGGGTGGATTTTGGGAACGGATTGTACAAATGGTGAAAAAACTTCTTAGACGTGTCTTAGGGAATGCCTGCTTACACTATGAGGAGCTGGTTACCATTTTATGTGATTGTGAGGCGGTCATTAACTCCAGACCTCTGACGTACTTATCAGAAGATTCCAATGACCTCATTCCTCTCACTCCGTCAATGTTCATACAAGATATTCCGACGGTGGGAGTGCCCGATTTAGATAAACTGGACACTACCAATGTTAATAGGCGTTGGAAATATCGACTAAATCTTAAACAATACTTAAGAAAAATATTTCGTCGTGAATATCTAGGCATATTATTACAACCACGGAATGAAAATAATTATTACGAAGTAAAACCTGGAGAAATCGTCTTAATAGAAGATGATTCAAAGAAAAGATTAATGTGGCCAATGGCTAAAATTCTTGAGGTTTATCCAGGTAAGGATAAAAATGTCAGAGTTGTGCGATTGAAAACATCAAGTGGTGAGATTGTACGTCCTGTTCGTCGGATTTATCCCCTTGAGATAAAATTTGCAGAAGATGAAAGCCATCTTAGGGAAAACCCTCTTACAACAAGAAGAGGTAGAACTATAAAAGTGCCTTCAAGATTTTTGAGGACTTGAACAATGCAGATTACTTTGTATCCAATGCTTATTTACCTTATTTTATGTTTGATTCTTTACAAATAATCAAAGGTGGGAGTGTTCGGTAAATGCCATCATTTGTTAACAGACACTTAGAAGACGATTCCTTTTCAGGTATTTTATAACTGCTACAAATTTTATTTCTGTTAAAATATAATTAAAAGTAAAAGCAAACGAATTTTCTCTTTGATAAACATATTTTATTAATATTATTTTGTAAAATAAATGATGATCAATTGTAAACTTTTGAAATCTGGCAATAGTTTGTAGATTATGATGTGAAGGGAAGAAAATAAAAAAAAAAAACGATGGAATTCGGAAACGCTTGGAGTCTTGTCTTGAATTTTTAAAAATATAAGATGCTCTGCAAGCTACAGAAATTTATATATAGAATTTGAAGCTTAAGAAAACGGTTAGTTTTTTAGAAAGCATACTAAAATTATGATCTATACAGGAAGCAACAGGACTTATATTTTCAGGAACATTTTCTTTAATAACCACATTCACACCCTGAACAAAGACAAGACATCATGCCCACAGCTTACCAGTACAGTATTACATCTCATTCTCATTCTTGCAATACACAATGCATTATGGGATGTCATATGGGGTAGCCTATTAAGCTGCGGTCCCACGGCGGGCGGATACACCGATATGGTCATAAATTAGACCTCCCACCCACTGGGGGACCTCACTCCCCCATCGCCTGTTGGCCGTCTGCAGACGTCGGAGAGCTTCCCACAAAATGTCGGTAAAAGGAGAAAACATCAAAGGCCCGGATAATCTGCTCGGGTTATGGAGAAAAGGGGTCAAAGAAAAGGGTCGAAAGAAAAGAACTGGGACTCAATTAGTTTTGAGGGTCAGTTTGTTTTTATCAACCATGCAAAGCAGTTGTGTCCCTCAGTTTCTTGCCATGGAATGGAGCAATGAAACTGTTATGGAGTTTTTAGATCTTTACGAGTCTGAACCAATAATATGGAATCCACGGCATGAGGGCCATAAGGATCGTGCCCAGGTGCATGATGCTTGGAGGAAAATACAAAATTCTATGAGCATTAAATGCTCATTGGATTTATTAAAAAAAAAAAAATGATGTCCGCATTCAGGAAATTGGCCGTGAAAGTGTGCGGACAGGGTCCGGAACAGAAGAAATTTACAAGCCGGAATGGTTTGCATTCAATAAAATGCAATCTTTCCTGCATTCCGTTTATACGCCACAGAGCACAAAATCTTCTGAGGTAAGAAATTCACTGTCTTTCCTTATTAATTTATTTCAGTTTTTTCTGATATTTGCAGTGACTCTTATTTAATATTTGTTTATTAATTTAATTACAAAAATAATTAATAATTATCTGAACTAAGAAAATCAAATTAAGATTAGAAAATAGTTGCTATTTACATGAACTTGTGTAATGAGTGATTAAGAATTTTAAAAAAATATGTCACAACTAAATTAGTATAACAGAAAATATAGCATTTTCCTTCATTATTAGTATAAATTTTTCAAGTAATTACTCAGTTTTGCAACAATATTAACAAACTTTAATGTCTAAGAAAAAAAAATTGTAGCTTAACCCTTTTAAGAGTGGGTCATTAAAATTTTGCACAAATTTCTAATGATGATTGCAGTAATTATGAAAAGTTCAAATTAATAAACATTTTTATTTTAAGTTTTAGGTAATTTGAAATATTGAACATACAATTCATGACTTTTATTAAGAATTATCTAAATTATATCATACATACATATATGTATATATATATAATAAAAAGTAGAAGCCAGTGCAATTTAGTACAAAGTATCAACTAAGAATAAGAACTATCTAAATAAAATGACAAAAATATACATTCACAATTAAATTAACATTGATAAATATCAAACAAAAAGCAATATAAAGATAAGCTTTAACAGTATCTGTCTTGCCATGTTAATTTCCCTCTTGTCTTGAAATATTCAGCATAGGAGTTGCGAATATTTTTTGCAACTTCTCCCGATTTTCTTGCCGCTTTTTTTAGGTTGTATGACTCTTTCGTACGAGTCATTTGCGTACGAGTCATAAAACTGTCAATCAATGGTCCCGTTTACAATGGGATTGTGTTACTGTAAAGGATGAGTTTTTGAAGAGGCTGCAACATTTTAAACGTTATCTGAAAGTGTCAGATTTGGCGAGAGTTAACATACTTAACAAAATTTCGAATACTTAATGTTGTTTAATACCATTTGTTTAATACCATAGCTATTTTCCTCTTGGTTTTTTATGAAGCATGAATTGCTTTTCAAGGAGTTTATTCAAAAAATATGATAAAAATTAATGACCAATGATATTTTTTTCATATAAATACTATATCGACTTTGGAACAATAATCTAGATTTTGGTAAATGAATTATTTTACATGAATATAACAATTTGCATTAAACAAAAGAATTTTGGTTTCATTAGTTTTTATTTTATTTCTTCTTGATTCGTTTGTTTAATTTAGTAAGTTTGAACACTGAAATGTATGTTACTTAAATATAGGAACTTTAAAAAAATTATTGTTTCTTAAGTATGGAGTACAATTAAATGGTGTTAAAAGCATTGAAATTATTTGTAAGATGGGAATAGTTATAAAAAAAAATCTTGAAATGACGTAAGCAGTAAGAAAAGATTCCAACTACGAATGTTAATTTTCCGTGCTATATATTTCTTTTACAAATTTAAACTTTTCTGTTTATCATTGTAGATTTAATTTCAATGCTATTACATTTAAATGAAAAATCTGCTCAGATAAAGATAAATTATTTGTTCATTATACAACTTTGAATTTTATATATGAAATATTGTTATTACACGGTGCATAAAATAAATAGCTTACTAAATCAGAAGTATATTAATATTTTGCCAACTGATCCTTTTTATCTGCGAAAATTTGTAGGTGATATTAGCTGAATTCAAATTTAATTTTCTTCTAGTGACACTATTTATTAAACCCTAATTACAAATCTATTGATAAAATATAAAACAGAATTTAAAAAAATATTTACATTAATGTACGTAGTAATAAATTTACATTAATATATGCAGTATATGTTCTTCAGAAACTTAATTTTTTTTTATAGATCGTTCCTGTATGTAAAATAAGCCATTAACAATAGTATTAAATGAAGCTCTGGTAATTTACCCTTGAACAATATAAACCTACACCATTATTGAAATTTTTACTGATTATCTATGCGTTTTTTAACCATATTTTAAGCAGTGTAATTATTTCTAATTTCAGAAGAATTCATGGCCATTTTAAACCTTCCAGGGGTCCTGTGATAATGCAAATCTCGAAACAACCTTTTCCCTCCAAATTTTTTACTATGTATTATGTATTTGATTCCCAGAAGTTCAAAAGCTTAGAACAGATTTAATTTCAAATAGTAGGAAAGTTATCAATTGTTAAATTCTTTATTGACTTATGTACTATTAATCATTGAAATGCACATTTAAATGATCAGCTTCTCTTAAAACAATTAGAATCGTTTGTGATGGTAATAATTGAGTTTAGGCGTAATTTTTTAGAATGGAATTTCGGTTTTACATTTTCTTTTAAAATTTATTGATTTTTATTTGAGAACTATATTTAGCATACTTAGACTGCGAATGAATAATTCAGAGAATTCAAGCGTAGTAATGCAAGCGTTCTTGATGTATTTCGTCGTATACTTTAAATTTACCACCTTTGTCGTCCATTTATCTATCTGTCTGTCCGTCTTATATATATATATATATATTCTGAACATTAAGGTATAAGACATGAGAAAATATTCCTGCGTACGGTTTTTATACGCATTTTTTAAATTTTAAAATGCTGTAAAAACTGTTTTTTTTTACTGTAAATTTTTAGAAAATTATAACGAAAATAAAGTCAATATTTCTTTTATTTTTTAATTAAATTTTTAAAAAATCACTTTTCTATCCTTCAAAGTAAATATTTGCCAAATTTCATAGTTAAACGGTATGGTGTGTTGAGAGCCAGCATATCTCGTACACATAGACAAAACTTTTTTTCTTATGTTTACGCATCAAAACTTAGTTAAAACGCCAATACCCTTTCCCGCCAAATACTCTTGCCAACAGATAACATGTTTTTTTGCAAACCTAGACTAATTACTCCCTACCCCCTTTTTTCAATGGGCTTAGAGTGATTTATTGGTCTTTTATGACCTGTACGGAAGTGGTAGTACGCATTTGTCCCAATATCCTTTTTTTAAGGGCAAGAAAGAAGTCATTGCACTTTCGTCGTTTCTCCAGGTTCCGGGAACCACTTCTCCGTCGGTTTCGGTATCAAATGTACCTGGTGGTGAATATGATGAAGACGCGCATTTTCGCATAAAGTTATGCAAAATCGCACACGCCAGAGTCACATTGGTAACCTTATCCGGCTGTAAGGCCATCGGTTTTCTAAAAACTCGAAAAACCGATGCCATTATGCCGAAAACATTCTCAACAACTCGGCGTGCACGAGATAATCTGTAATTGAAAGCTCTTTGAGCGCTTCCTTTTTCCAAATTGCCGGGATATGGCTTCATCATATGAGGACTTAAGGCAAATGCCGAATCCCCGAGGAAGACATACGGCAGTTTTTTGCCTGAAAGCTGCAATTTCCTACCTTGTGGAATTTTCAGGTGCCCCCTTTTCAATTTTGATAATAAGGATGAGTTATTAAAAACTCCTCCGTCACTTATCCGCCCTTGACAACCAATGTCCACAAACGTGAAGCAGTACTGGGCATCTACTAGAGCCAGTAATACCACACTGAAAGTCCCTTTATAATTAAAGAAATCAGCAGATGTATTATTTGGGCACTGTATGATGACGTGTTTTCCATCAATCGCCCCCAAACAGTTTGGAAAGTTCCACTGCTTTTCATATCTCTGCTATGCGCAGCCACTCATCTTCATTTTTTGGCAACTGAAAAGTAAATAGATATAAGTTAAAAAAAATAGAAATAGTTATTATAAATGCAAATTTAATAAACAGCAATATTTCAATAAGGCTAAAAATTACGCTTCTATTTCAGAGACTAGAATATATTTCTGATGAGGATGGTGCTGTTCAAGGTGGGCCCCCAAGAGGGAAAAAAAGGAAAGCTGAGTCTATCGATAAACAGATGGACGTGGCATTCAATTTTTTGAAAGAAGTTGCTTCCAAACCAAAAGCTGTGAAAGACGAAAGTTATTTGTTTTGTGAGTTGCTGTGCTGTCAACTCAGAGCTTTAGACTCTGATACTAGACAGACAGCAATCCACGAAATAAATAACTTAATGTTTAATTTGAGGAAGAAAAAACAACAACAGCCTCAAATTTTTTCCATTACAAACTTTTTGCCGTCATAAAATGAAGTTGAACATGATAGTTATAATGGAAGAAAATAAAATAAGTTATTTAAAAATGTTTCTTCTGTGTTTTTTAAAAAATACTTCATGCAAAAGCTATCATTAAATTTTTTCGAATTTCAGTTTATGGAAATGTTTATGAAAATTGTATTTCTTGTATGTATATTATCATTAATATCTAAA